>JAOEGS010003059.1:0-28876 GCA_025447755.1 Corythornis vintsioides | reverse complement strand
ATCTAAGTCAGGGATCCCCTGTTTTAAATCTTTGTGCAACCCCTTCCCTAAAACTAATTGTGGCTGAGCTGGGCAATGCCAGTTCAGAGAGGGGCTGGTCCTTCAGAATCACAAATAACTTGTCCTAGAAGGAATACAACCAAACCAGTGATGGATGCTGTCTGCCTTCTGCAGGGAGCACAGCCACTTTCATCCCCTGGACCTCTGAAGCCTGGTGTAGTGGGAGGAGGTGACTCAGGAGCACTTGATGTCTGTTGATACAAACCCACTCTGAAGCATCTTTGTGGGGCAGGTGGGAGCTCTGGGGAAGTGCAGGTGAGGGCCTGTGCAGATGTGCAGGCAGCTGCTGGGGACACACGACCAGAGCACGTGTGATGTGATGCTTTTCCATGATGTGGTCCAGAAACCAGCTTTTTTTTTTTTTGGAGGATGCTGCTGCATGGATGTATCCTCGTGGAGGCTTCTCCATGGTTGCCAGCTGGCAGCATCCTTGTTTACTCTAATTTTGGAAAAGGGAAACAAATCCTGTGAGCAGCCACTCTCGCTGACAGAGCCAGGCCTTTTGGGAAACTGGTGAAATCCAGTAGCTCTTGTAGCTGTTGGCCCCACATTCCCTATACTTGGCATTGGCTTTGGATTTTATTCTACCATCCTTTGTTCTGTGTATCCCTGGCCTGAGGGAGGCAGGGAATTTTAGCACCCAGAGGTGCACAGTCCCTCTCACTGGGTTACTGGGAAAGCAAAGAAGCTCGCAGCAGAAATGAGACAGAGTTTGATGTAGGAATGGGTCTTCCCAAAGAGGATGCCAAGCTACTGGATGGAGGGAGTTTCCTTGCCTCTTTTTGGTCCAAGCAAGACATTTTTCCTTATCAAGAGGTGACCTCATCATAGCTCTCATAGAGTGAGGAAAGCAGAGCAGCAGAGTGTGTGGATGGTCATTTTCGCCGTGACGCTCGGGTCCTTCTTCCCTGCTGCCTGCTTGTCCAAGTGCCAAGAGTGTGGGCTGCAGGCAGAAAGCTAGAACCAGACTTTCTTAAACTGGTTTATTTTTGCAGCCTGCTAGACTCATTTCTATTTATATCCTGGATCCAGCACTATATTCCCACCCTAGAGTGGAAATTTAGCTGCGGGAAATAAAACAAAGACTTAAAAATAGCCTGGATTTGAGCTCACAACCCTGGAATAGTTTATTCAAGAGCTTTAAGTTTTCAGATAAGAAACTTACTGTTCAAACAGCAGCTTCTAATTGACTAATCAAAACAGCAGTCTCAGAGGTGAGGTTTATTTATTAAGTTGGAAAGCAAACAAGCCAGGTTTCACATGTCCCTTGTGCTTTAGTAGAAATCCCATGTTAACCATACAGCCAGGGGAGGGAAATGAAGGTAAAATGAGTACAGTGGGAGCAGGGAACTGTTCCAGACCTACTCATGTTAGCAGGCTGCATGCCTTGCATCAGAGATGTCAAAGGCAAAACCATCCTTTTAAACATTTGGCCTTGGCCTTGAGGGATGACTGGAAAAGAAATGTGCCTCCAGGGAATGGTGACACATCACTGAGCATAACTCTCAGGGATGAGCTCAGTGAGTCACTCAGATGCTTTTAAAACAGTAGAAGTTGCTTCGAGGCAACCCCTCCAACCCAGCCAGGCACACACGTGCTGCAGTGGCAGGTGATGCACAGGGGACTGCCATATTTCCCTGGGTTTCTTATCAATTGGAAATGGGTGATAAATGTAGCCCTGTGTGTTTAGCCCAGGAGATGGCTCTCATCAGTTTCATTGTCTGCCTGCTGAGTGCTGCTGATGCATGCAGAGGCCAGGACCCCTGTGAGACAGTGCAGACAAGGCTGGAGAAGAGCAACAGCCCTTCTCTGGATGTGTTCTAGTGCTCGTCCAGAGGAGCTGGGGCTGGAGCCTCTTCAGGAAAAGATGGGAGGTAGGAGGGGTTCAGGGTGCCACACGAGAAGGGCAAGTCAGCTTTGGGCAAAGATGTCACATAATACATCACTAATATGGGCTGCCAGTGGATCCTATTGAACTTTTGCAAGTCACCTTATGAGTACCACTAAAAACCACTGAGTGGCCAGTGTGTCTGCAAGGCTGCAGTTCAGAGAAGAGCTTTGCCTCTAGGCCACAGGGCTAGCTCTGAATTTTAGCACTGATGCTGAATTTTAGTTGCCTGGTGGTGCCAGTGGTTTTTATTTTGTGACTGAGAGAAGGGTTGAGGAGAGAGACCAGCCCTTCCAAACAGACTGCTTGACACAGCTGAAGGTTAAAAATCAGGCTGAAGAACTCTACCCGAGTTCATGCTGCATGAATGGTCTTGGCATGTTAGACAAGCCACATTCACACCAACAGCTGATTGTAATAAACAGGAAAGTAATTTATGAGCACTGTTAACATAACTGAACTCCTGATGGATCAAGTTGCCCTTATCAAGGAACAAACACGCGCTGTGATTTATATCTCACAGCTGAGATTAGTAATGGTTTTGGTATCAACCTTTCAGGTATTTTGTGTACAAACATTCAGACACCTCTGGCTCATGTGAAAGCAGGCAGTTGATTAGTGAATGTGAGCAGGCTCTGGGATCCAAACAAAAAATATATCAACTTTTCTTGGGGTGGTTCCAAATCTCAGCAAAAGGTAGGAAAATCTTGTGGTTGATGAGGTGAGCTGCCTAGATCACCCCCAGCAGCCCTTTCTGCTTGCAAACCTGTTTTACTGTAAGAGAGGGAAGAGAGCACTAGGTTTCTGTGACTGCTGCTGAGTTTGAAGGGTCAGATTTTGTGCAGGTCCCTCCCCGCAGCCTTGGCTATGAGATGCACAAGGGAAGTAAAAGTTCAAGGCAGATTTAATCTGTTTGGTGCAAGCTGATGGGGTTTGTCTGTGACATTAGTGCCAGCAACGTGATAAGATTATCTAGGGATGGAGCTGAAATGCCTGTTAGGGGTTGGGTATTTCACTGCTATGGGGGAGATGAGCTGCTCTCCCTGCTCACATATGAGGCAGGAGCTTCCTCCAGGCAGCTCCACGGGGAGGGTGGTGGAGAGGGTTCTGCAGAGCTCTTCAGGGTACACATTCCCCCAGTGATGCTGTTCTGGGAGGCAGGACATCTCTGTAAGGCTCAGGGCTGAATTCAGACAGTTCCCTTAAGAGGTTAAAAGTGGAGTGAGTGGAAAGCTGAGGGCTGCAGGACTCTCACTGCAGTGCTGGCGCAATGGCAGCATAAATTAATTATGGGTTTGTAAATATTGTTGCCAAGAGGTTACTGTGGGGCAGCTGTGAGAACACAACTTTTTGTATACATCATCAGAAATGCTTTTCAACCTTTTTGAAACCCTTCCAGCAGGAGTCTCAGTCATGGTAGAGGAGAGACAGAAGGGAAAACAGGAATCCAAAGAGAAGGTTCAGGCTTGCCATTTTATGAAGGGATAAGAATAATGTAACGAAGCCATCCCAAGTTGGTTGTTTGGAAACTATTGCTCACCTTCCTGGAACAAAGGTGCCTGATGTTCAGCTTCCCTGGGCTGAAAGGAGGAACCTTTCCACACCATGTGGAAAGGAGGTGTCAGGAGAAGGTGAGGGCTGGAGGGATGGGCCAGCAGAACACTGAATGTGGCAGAGCAAGGGACAGCACTGGGGCCTCCCACAGTGAAGGAGCCCAGTAGCAGGAGACTTCTTTGTGAAGCAAGAGATGCTCATGCCCTGAAGCTCTGGGGCTCCCAGTGTCATAGGATCAACAGCAGTGTCAAAATCCAGATGTGCCCAGCAGCTGGGAGCTCAATTCAGGCTGCTTTGAATGTCCTGGTGGGTCCCAGATAAGATTCATGAAGCAGTTTTGGGTCAATGCCAAGGGCAGGCTGGGTGGCATGTCTGGTAAAAGGCTTTGACCCCACTCCCCTGCCAACTAAGCCCCGACCTTCCTTTTTCCATGCCAGAGAGCTTCACACTTTACAGAGGTGTAGAAGAAACAAATCAATCAGCAATTTCTGCAAGGCCTGTGGGTATTTCTCTGATCAGGTGGATTTCTGCGAAAGGCAGAATGTCAAGAGTCGCTAAGGATGGCCAGGAAAACAAAGCATCTTTACAGAAATCCCCTCCACGTGCAAACGTGGGTCAGGATGCACAGAACCATCCTGCAGAGTCTCGGGCTTAATCCTTTCTGGACCCAGGTGACTAAAGTGCCCTTTGAGTGGTGAACAGCATGCTGGTGATGCAGCTACATTGGGACCTGACCCAGCGGTGCCTTCCAGCATCACCCCACAGAGAGAACGAGCGAGCAAAGAAACCAGGAGGAGTGGCAAAGTGAGTAATTGGCCCAGGAGGGTGCTGGTTGAGTAAGCAGTCAGTCATTTCAGGATTCAGAGTGCTGAAAAGTCCGTTCTCCTGTGGTTATCTTGAAGGTCACAATGGCATGAAGTGCTGGGAAGTTCATCACCCAAGGCTCGGCCACAAACCTAACCTCAGAATGATCTTGCATTGTTTGTTGAATTTCCCTTCTACTTAATTTATTATTTCCTAATGAAGCTTCTGCCTCTGTACCTGTTCTCTGTGAACTCACAACTGAGAGAGCTGAAGAAGGGATGGGGGACTTTTACCTGGACCACAAGTTTACAAATAACATTTAAACTCCCTGTTCTTTGCTTTTTTCTTTTTCTTTTTCTTTTTTTTTTCCAGCCAAAAAAAAAAAAAAAATTTTGTTTCTATAGGTATATCTGACTGTGTGGAAAGATGAGGAGGGATTTTTTTTGGTTGCTTAATATTTCCATGCGTTTTCTGAAATGGTTTAATGGGTGGCTGCTGAAGTCATTTGTGGTAAACAAGTTACAGGCGTCAGATGCGGAAATGATCCAATTATGTGACTCTCCCAAGGACCGGATGCTGCTGGTTTGGATGCACAAATTAAGTGTCCTTGTAATGATGCCAGGTGCCACCTGTGAAGCATATATGGAGAGAGCTGGCTGCTGGGATGTGGGTATGTGACTAAATGCAAGAAATTCTGGGCCTGGCACAAACTCTCTGCTGGTGTTTCAAAGCAGCATTGGCATCACTGCTGAAAGCAGCAGCACGGTGGGGTGGATGGAAACCAGCCCTGCTGCCAGCTGTCTGGTGGGGGTACCTCCCAAAGGGCTGCAAAATCCTCACCAGCAGCAGAACAATGCTCTCAGCAAAGCAGAGGCAGGAGCCTGCTTTGATTTTGGAAGCTTTCCAACCTGTTGTTTCAAATGATTGATTTTCATTATTATTCTCGGCTCAGAACGGGTAAGAAAAATAAGTAAAAGTTGGTGGAACATCCACGTTTGAACATAATTCTGACCTCATCCCAGATTTTCTCTCCCAATGACATGCACGTCCCACCCCAGGGGAACATGCAGCTCTGTATATCACCCTGGTATTGACACCATAAGATATTGGAGAATCAGTTCCATTCATCCGAGGTGTAAAATATAATTACTGCTGCTAGACATGGCAAGGGTTTAAAATTATCAATTTTCATGTAATCTCTGCAGTGGAAGCTGAGCCTTATCTCTTTCCACTGACAACACAGCCCACGTAGGCTCGTTCCCCTTTATTTGGTAGGAGTTGGCTTGTCACTTAATTGACTCAGCTCTCTCCTATCACACAGTGCAGAGCAATAACCACTCGGCAAAAGGCTCGTTAGAGAGTGAAAGTCCAGTCCTGTTTAGGCACTTCTCCCTTGTTTGGTCTAAATTTAAAAGTGCAAAGTCCAGAGCCAAAATAGAGAGTAGGGTAGTCTCAGTCTGGTGGGACTGCTCTTCTTTCTGGGACCAGATAAAACATTAGACCTCTTGGTGAAGCTCTGAGCCCCATTATCAGAGTATTGGTGATTTCCCTTATTTTAAAAGCAGAAGGAAAGTGCTCCATCAGAGCTTTTATGATGACAGTTATTGAAGGTTTACAGCAATAGCTTGCCACTGGGTTAGAAACTCTGAACAGCCTTCTGTTGCTGGGTGAAGTCACTGACTTTTGCCCCTGGCCCTGGAAAGGGCTCAGCACACAGCCTGCAGCAGCAGCAGTGAGGTCCATAGGTGACTGCTTGAGCTGCCCCACCAGCTGGCACTGGGCAGAGCTTGGCTGATACAGGGCAGCTGGGAAAGAGAGACCCAAACCCTCTCCACTTGGCTGAACCAATCCCTCACCTGGTGGGGGGTGGAGAGGATTTGGTTTAAAACAGGCCAGGGATGCTGGGAGAGGTTTCTCTTTTGCTTTTTCTCTTTTGTGCTCAGAGAGGTTCCTGTGAGTGTGGTGGTGGCAGCTGTGGAGATGTGCTGTGGATGTCAAATAGTGCTGGAGCAGAGTGGATTCTTCTTCATGGGAGCATCTTCTACTGCATGCAGCAAGAGCACAAGGACTCCAAAAGGTCTGTTTTGAAATAACTCAAAGTTTCTGTGTGTATGAATGTGTGCATTTGAGTGTAGCACTCTCACATCCCTTAGACATATGGAGACATCCTTGAAGGATGGGGAAGCATCATGGGGGGAAGCAGGAAGAAGTTCATGGGATGTTCCAGATGAAGAGTCGTGTCCTGGCTCATGGCCATACCCAAGTAGTTTCTCAAAGATACTCAACTCAGTTTTCTAAAACCCTCAAGCTGGGACCTGTTCCCTTCTCCACTTGCATCAGTGCTGTAGACATCTCTCAGCACAGACAAAAACTCTACAGAAGACACTTAAGGGCCTTTTGTGTCTTCAGTAACATACATCACTGCCCCGTGGGGCTGTCAGCACATGCTGCATGGGCCTTCCAGGAGAAATGAATCATCTCCAAACAAACAAAATCAAAACAATACAATTTCATAGAAGACAAGGAGGGGCAAGGCTGTAGGACAGAACCCTGCAAAACCAACTGGCTTCAAACCTCCTTAAGCTGCATTCAACCCCTGCCCTAAACATAAAGGACGAGAGGCAATGGGAGTAAGTTGGAGTACAAGAGGTTTAGGGTAAACACAAGAAAAACTTTTTCCCAGTGAGGGTGCCAGAGCCTGGCACAGGCTGCCCAGGGAGGTTGTGGAGTGTCCTTCTCCAGAGACATTCAAAACCTGCCTGGATCTGTTCCTGGGTGACTTGGTCTAGGTGATCCTGCTCTGGCAGGGGGATTGGACTAGGTTATCTTTCTAGGTCCCTTCCAACCCCTAACATTCTATGGTTCTATGAAAGCTGGACTTTACATGAGTGGGACTGAGCTGAGTCTTGCCTTGGGTCTTTCAAATACACGTTGCACATTGTTGCCTTGCAAACACCCTGGTGTTGGTGCTGAAGCAGGAGGAGATGGGGTGAGTGTTGGGGATGCAGAGACCTGCTGGTGAGGAGCATGGAGGAGCAGTGCTGGTGCCAGCTGGCTCATCACTGGTTTCTGTTTCCCTGTTTTGGCTGTGACTGGAAGTTGTGCTGCTGAAAAACAGCATGGTAAGGGCCCGTGCTCACCCCCATTTCAGTCCGTGGAGACGAGTGTGGTTGCAGCAGAAATGAGCCTGGCACAAGGTTTTATTTTATTTTTAGCCTGACTGTAAGTAGAAAGCAATAGAAATTTTGTAATTGAGCAATTTCCGGGCTCGTTTTTGCAAGCTCTAGAAGATTCTACTGCACAGGTAAACAGGCAAAGTGCATCTCTTCATCATTTCCCACCACCCCTATCTACCTTTAACCACAGCAAATCGAGATGAAAGGCTGAGATAGTCATTTGATACTTAAGTGGAAAGAATTAATTTACCACAGTCTGAGCAAGGGACTGAGTTTGAGCCCCCGTGTCCCTCCATCCCCCCGATGGGGGATGCAGGGACACTCAAATTGGGAAGATATGTTGGGAGTGGAAGCTGTGTCAACCCCAGCTATAAATAATTGTCATGGCACAAGCATAAGCTGACCCTTCATGGGTGAGCATGTGGCTGTGGCTTGACAGTAAAGTTGACATGTTGAGAAATCATTCTCCCACTTACATCAGAGCCAGGAAACTCTCAATTAGAAAAATATCCTTTCTGATACAAGATGCACTCACTGCTCACTTGACTCAGAACTCTCTTAATTTGAGTGGCCATGCCCCACTTTGCAAACATCCACTAAGGAAGGTTTGATTTTTGGAGCCAAGATGCCCAGGGACTGCAGGCAGTGAAATGTCAGTTGCTTTGGTCTTTTCCTGACTTCAGTGGTTTGTAACCAAATCAGCTTGGGTGTTTGCTGCCTCTGAGAATCCCTGTCAGCTATTGCTTGTGATGATCCAGGTGCTACCATGTAGCAGGATGTAAAGAACAAAGCTCATTTTAATAAGTGTCAACACTTCTTATTAAGTTCTTGAATGTTTTTATTATTTTTTTTTTACATCTCCACCATGATTCAGAGCTTGTTGATCTGCTGCTGCTCTTGCATAATGGACCTGCCCCTGATTTACACCAGCAGAAGCAGAATCAAACCCCTAGTTCTCTTGTTTTCACCACCTACCTGCTGCTTCATCTACATCTCTGCAAGAATAACAGCTTCTTCCATACTCTGCCAAACTGTCCTGGGGACATCCTCCTCCACATGCTGGGATGTACCTGTATATCTCCAAGGAAAGATGTCTCCCTTTCCATTTACTGGCTGCTTTGTCTCTCCAGAATATATAGAAATAACAAAATGGTCTTAAAGATTTTTTCCAACCTAAATGATTCTGTGATGAAATATGTCTTCCAATTTTCTTTTGAAGGAAAGGCAACCCCTTCAAATAGCTACACCAAATAGCTCAAACTGCTGTGCCCAAGCTGTAGAACAGGAGGGTGAAGGGAAAGTTTGCTGATGCCTGTCCTTGAAATACACATTTTTTTTGTGCAGAATAACACAGAGAGAATTACCCAGTCCCACACCCATCTCCTTTCCATGCTTAGAAAGAATGTGGAATAATTTTAGCTGCACAAACTCCACCTGCTTTCTCCGAGATGCAATCACCACTTTCCTGTGGCAGGGCCCATGGATTCCTGCAGTACAGCTGTGTGCTCCTGCCTCCTGGAAACTCCTTACAAATACTGGCACAATTAATTATTCTCTTATCTATTTCAGTGTTGCTTTCTCACACGGTTTCAATCATTTCTTTGGGGAGCAGAAGCAGTTATTCACACAGCCATCCACAGCAGACAAGCAGCAGGTTTCTGTTTGGAACAGGCTAGCAGAGATTTAGGCAGATTTGGAGGTGATTTATTGACACACACCCCCCCCCCCCCAAAAAAAAAATCAAGTATGACATCAGTGCTTTGCCCATCTGCTGTGAACAGTCTGGGCAGAAAGGTAATGCAAAACACTCCCACCAGTGGAAGTGGGGAGACTGGATTTGGTGTTGTTTCACACTTCTTTTGCACAGATGTATTTCTTCCAAAGGATATGAGTGGTGCAAACCCAGCCTCAGCTCCCCACAGGAAAAAGTTTAGCCAGCCCTGCTACCATAAAACCCACCAGTGAAATGAGAACAGAAATAACCCCCCAAGCCTCCTTACACAGTTTCCCCTGGTGCCATGTAGACAGTGTGAAGATCTCCAGGACCAGATCTCTTTTTTTTTTTGGTATCCAACCCTTCAGCATCTTGCCTTCCTTTCTGAAGCCCTTTCTTCAGAGTTTATCTCCACTTCTCCCTCCAGGCTGGTAAAGGGGCAGAGCTGTCTTCTCATGGAGCATCCCACCACCTGGAGCATCTCACCCCATCAGTGGATAATGAAGCGATGGCAGGAGACCTGGTGGGCCCCGGGACAGCTCTGCATGGAGGGTTCTTGCTCTGTGGTGAGGATGGAGAGGGTTCTTGCTCTGTGGTGAGGATGGGGAGGGTTCTTGCTCTGTGGTGAGGATGGGTGCAGATGTGGAGACTCTTCACACACTTGCAGGTGCTGGAGCAGGAGCTGCTGAGGCCACTGCATAGTCAGTATGGTTAGTTGCTTTGTTTTCCCCTCTCACCCACACAGGCAAGAGTGAGCACCGATTCTTTCACTTTTAAGCTCAGTGGTTTGTCATCTTGAACAGGACCAAGGTGTGAAACAGATTTTCTCTGGGTCTCAGGTCACTGTTTCAGGCATTTGGTGTCTGCAGGCTGAACTTTGCACTCCAAATTCTGGCTTCTTTTTATATTCTTAGAGTTTACAAGAAAAACAACAACAACAAAAAAAAGTGTTAAAACATTTTGATGGTTTAAACTGCAAGGGATTTATTCCACCAGGGAACTGGGCAGCTGAGAAAATAATGTTTTGTGGTTTGTTTGTTTTTGTGGAGTTTTTTTAAGACTTTTTAAGGTAAGCTGGTGTGAGAGATGTGTGCTCACCACATTGTCATGCTGGAAACCTAATGTTAGTGTGAGGACTGTCAGGGATAGAGAAATATCACTGCAAATATGGAATTTTTAATCATAAAGGACAAGGATTTACTTTCACACAAGCAGGTGACAATTAGCTCTACTCCTTTATGACATGGTATCACCTATTTAATTGCTATCATAAAGAATTTTAAAAATCTAAAGCAGAGTTCCCCAAAGGGTAATCAGGGAAACACTTTGGTGAAAAAAAAAACAACCAAACAAGTAATCCGGGTGTTCTGTGAGTGGTTGGCAGGGGACACTGGGGGTTTCCTTCACATGGCATGTTACCCTGCATAGGAACATGCCTGGCCAAACAGCTGCCCTGGCATGTTTGCAGAGCGTAAAACTGATATAAATTTAGGCATATTTCATCTTAACATACTCCTCATGTCCACACATGTCTCCTCAGCAGTTTGCAATGTGGATGGAATGGGGTCATGCATTTGCTGGCATTTGAGAAATGAACTTAAATGGTTCCAGGGCTGCATTTGGTTCACCTTTTTCATTCCCAGCCATCCCCACTGCTCTTCCCTGGAGGAAAGCTGGACTGGTTCACTGCCTGTCTGTTCCAAGATGTCCTGGTTAGAAGGATCAGTCCTTGATCTAGGACCATCCTCTCAGCAGGAGGCTGAGTAAATGCAAAGATTGGAGGGCTCCTACTTCTGTCTTGTCTTGAGCAGCTGCAGGAGGGCTTGGCAATGGCTTGGGAGAAACACGGAGGGACTTTTGGGACTGGCACGGGTCTGATCTAAATAATTTCATCTCATGTACGCCAGGAGCCAGCAGAAGATACACCATTGAAAAGTGCTGTGAGAAATAATAGCCCTGTGAAGCTACCACAGTGTATTTGTGTCCAGATTAATTAGTTTAGAGATAGGATGAAAACAGGAGAGTTTTGCTTTGTTAAGGAACATGTCCTGATTCCCCACTCTGTGTTTTCTTTATTTGAGTTTAACCAGCTCCTGCAGCCACCTCTACAGGTGCTCTGAACATTTCTGGACACCTGAAATTTCCATCTGCTTCAATGGAGTCAGTTCTCCCTCTGTTTTCAAGCAAGCATTTGGCTTGCTGGGGTTTGATTAACTTAGCTGAGCTTTCAATAAATTGACTTAAACTAAACAACATAAGGGGCACTGAGTGTCATACCCCTGTACTCAGCACTGGTAAGACCACACATTGAGTGCTGTGTCCAGTTTTTGGCACCACAGCACAAGGACATTGAAGGGCTGGAGAGGGTCCAGAGAAGGGACACAGAGCTGGTGAGGGGTCTGGAGAGCATGGCTTGTGGAGAGAGGCTGAGAGAACTTGAGTTGCTTAGTCTGGAGAAGAGGAGACTGAGAAGAGACCTCATTGTTTTCTACAACTACCTAAATGGAGGTGGTGGCCAGGCTGGGTTTGGTCTCTTCTCCCACTTTACTAATGATAGAACAAGAGGAAATTGCCTCAAGTTGTGTCAGGGGAGGTTTAGATTGAATATTAGGAAGAAATTCTTCCCTGAGGGAGTGGTGAGGCTCTGGCACAGGCTGCCCAGGGAGGGGGTGGAGTCACCATCCCTGGAGGGGTGTAAAAATGAGTAGATGTAGCACTTGAGGCTGTGGGCTGGTGGAGAGAGATGTTAGGATGAAGGTTGGACCTGATGATCCTAAAGGTCCTCTCAGACCATTATGATTCTCAGAGGCTGATTAAACCCCAGCAGAGAGCATCCCCAGTAGCTGTCAGGACAACCCATGCTGAAGCCAGTGCAGATTAAACCCTTGCAGCTGCCTCGGCCAGCCAGGAAGGCTCTGCAGCCAGGGGCTTTCTTCCAACCTGCACCCTGTTCCCATCCCTCCCCGGCTCAAACCGCCCGTGGTACCCAGGCAGGCACCAACCAGCATGGCATTTCTGGAGGCATGGCACAGAGACCTTGCCTAGGCAGGTACCCGTGGCAGTCGCCTCACCAGGTGAGCTGTGATCTTCCCACTCACCCCATCTCCTGCAAGATCTACCACAGGGCTGCGTGTGCAGCAAGTGATTTGTTAAAACACTAGGCTAGCCCTCTGAGTTTCATGTTGTTTGCTGGTGGTTTTCTAATTCCAGCAGCACTCAACATTCCAGGACATGAAGGAAAAACCCACACAAGAGAAAGCCAGAGAACTTGTGCCCTTTTGTGCTTCTTTATCAGGTCTGAAAGGGCTTTAAAAAAACCCCCATCTTGTCCTTGAGTGTTGTAGCAGCCTTGTCATTCACTCTGGGAATGTGAAAACTGATGGAGAATTAATAAAAGTGTGACACCCTGGCAAGGAGATTTCTGCCAGGCCATTTAAAGTTGCTTGCATTAGTGGTTATTTCACTTTTGCAGTTTGCTCAAAGCTCACCTACCATTATTTCACCTGACTGATGGTAACAGTGTTAATTAGAACTGGGCAAGATATTTTAGGAATGGCTTAGCCATTGAAATTTAAAATTTAGGTCAAACAAAACAATCTGTCAAATTCTGCATTGATTTTTTTTGTTTGTTTTGAAGCCAAAAGTGCCACCTCTCGACATTTCAGTATAAAATGTTTCATTGTTATCTTTCAAAATGAGGCTTCAGCACTAAATGTAGATACCTTTTGATTTAAAAACCAACCAACCAAACAAACAAAACAACAAAACCACAACTTAATTCCCATCAGAATATTTAACTTGTCACCTTCCCCTCAAATTTTATATTCAGTGTTTAGGAAGGAAAAAAAAACCCAACAAAACTGCATAATGGGTTTGACCTTCTTCTTACAACAGATGGAAAAAATAAATTTATTATCTGACTCACCAGTGCAGCTGTTTCCCAGCAGTACAATGTAAAATTGGATCCCTGCACCTGCAAAATAAAGTTCAACCAGATGCACAGCTAGAAATTTCTTTCAAAATTTTGTATTTCTGGCTAAATCTCCAGTGCTGGCTGGTGAAGAGGCAGGGAAAGGAAGGGACCTGACATGGAGGATTCCTAATGCAGCAACCTGGTGCAGCTGCTGCCATCTGGGATGGGAGGGAAGGAGCTGTTTGCTGGAGCAGATCCAGTTTGAGGTGGAAGCTGCAGGCACTGATGTCCATCCAAGCCTGTGTCCAGTTGACACCTTGCAAGGCAGGGATTGGAGAGGTGTCCAGGTCACCAGAGCAGCTTTGTCAGGGAGGAAATAGGGAAGAACAAATGAATTCTCTTTTCCTTAGCACAATTAGATCTGAGAAACCACCTTGGTTGCTTCTCAGTTGCAAGCCATGTACACACAGCCTTCAGTCCAGCCTGTGGACAGCAGAGTAAAACTGCCAAATTTTGCTCCATCCTCCTGCTGCTTCACCTGAGAAAAACCCAGCAGCTCTGCAGTCTAGCACAGCAGAACCAGGAGTACCTTGGAAAGGAGGTGAGTGTTGATTTAGCAGCTATAGAGAAAAAGAATTTATGGCATAGACCTAGGGCTGTCTCCAATGTAGGTCATCTTCAAAACCTATCTTTCATTTGTCAGGGGCCTTCAGAAAGAAGCATCCACCTCCCAGTCAGCCACAGGATTTGAATGGACCAGGCAATGGGCCACAGAGGATCAAACTGCACCACCCTTGTCCATTCTGCTCTTCTGGTGAGTGGGAGCCAGACAGCTCTGGGTGAGGTGTTCCTGCAGGTGAGGTGTTTATGAGTATTTCCACCTTCTCAGCCATGTCCCTGATGTCTCCAGTTTGGTTTTGGAGTCTGCCTAGGGAGCAAAGAGCTGTGAGAGCTTCTCTGAAGGGGAAAAAATAAACCAACCTTGTACTAGAGCAAACCTGGAGGAGGGGATTCTCCCCTGACCCCTTCCTCTAGTAAGAGGTAGGGTAGAGCCCACCTGGACCCAAGTGCTCAGAAACAGCTCTCACTGGCCAGAGAATCACAGAAAATGGGTTTGGAAATGCAGCTTTCCCTTCAAGGCAGGTTCATTAGACCATTGTATCCCTGAAGGAAGTTTGTAAATCCTCAAAGCTGGTCTGGAGGAGACTCCACTGTACACAAACAGTCAGGACCAGCACATCCCTATTTTTACCATCAGGACATTTTCTAATGCCCAGCTCATTATCTCTTTCTTGTTACCCTGTCACCCTGTTTGCCATGTCCCAAGAAGACACGATGAGCAAGGACTGTGCCACAGGACAGGTTTACACTTGGAATTAATTGGCAAAACTCCCAGGAACGAGAGGAAAAAATATCCAGTTGAGGAACCACACCAGGGGAATCACACATTAAGAGTGATGGTCTGACATGCCAGAGGAGTGAATATGAAGTCATCTCCTGTGCTTGCTGTTGTGAGCTGCATGAAATTGAGTGAACAGAGATGGCACAGCTTGGCTTTGTTTGTTATCTTTCCCAAAGGGCAGGAACATCCCTGAGTGTGGGCTCCAGCATGGTCCATGATGCTGCTGGGATGGCAGTCACCTGGCCCTAGAGCCTGTAAGGAAAGGTCTGACCTTTGCAAGCCACTTAGTGACCCAAAGAAGAGATCCTTTTCAGACTCTGACAGATGCTCTTTATTAACTGAGTCGTTTTCCAGGTCCCTGATGAGGGGCTGATTCCCAGAGGAGTGCACTACTAAAAGGGTCCCTTCTTCTGCCCTTCCTCCTCTTTCTTTTGATTTCTTCTATAGACCTGTGGAGCTTCTCTTCCAGCCTTTCCACCTTCATGTCTTTCTGGGCTCCTGAATACACCTTCCTTTGCATGAGTCTGGTGGTCCAGTTCCTATTGGTATTAATGGCTTTGGGCCCCTTTTCCTCAGGCTTGGCACTTTGCTTTTACCAACAACATTTATCTTCATCAGAAATATTGACAGATCAGTTGATTCATCCAGGCATCTCTTGTAATTGCTTTTTCCTTTTTGCTCAGTGTCAGGCAGTAGGTTTGTTGCTCAGCAGGACAGTACTGAGATCAATGGCAAAGCTATAGGTTTTTTTTTTTAACTAAAATATTATTGCAGCCAATTTATGAGAGGAGATGAGCAAAAGGAAGAGTTGCAGTTGCCCCCCTGCTTTTCTTTGTCCTCCTGAGCTGTTTCAAAGATCCATGCTGATGGGAAATCAGCGAAGAAATGAAATCAAGTGTTACACCAGTTGGGAGGGACATGCCCCACGCTGAGCTGGGAGGGTAGCTGGAGTGTTACAGCTGATTGTGAAGAGAGAGGGATAGATAAAAGCCTCCAGGATTGATATGGTCCAGAGTACTTCACTGTGGCTCTCCTTGTATCATTTGGCTGGAAACTGCTGGATGGTGCCTAGCCTGAGGGAGGTGAAGGTGATGGCAGCAGCAGTGGGTATGGCTGTGGTGGTGCGTGTCCTCCTCTGCCTGCGTGTCTAGCTACCCTCTTCTCAAAGGAGAAACAGGTGATTGTTCATCAAAATCTGGTTTTTTTCTGAGCTTATAGAGAGCCAAAGAAAGTCTGATAGCTTCTTGGCTCCCTGTTTCCAGCCCCACCCCCACCAGGGCCATGTAGTCAGTGCTGTTCTACTTGGCCTCTCATTCCTTTTCCCTTTTGCAGTCCTTTGAGCTGTGAGGGTCTCCTGTGTGTGCCCCTTTTTTCTGGGGGCTGTGCCAGGGAGAGAGAGCTGCTGTTGTTCAATTCCTTTGTGTCATAAAGAGCTCTAAAGGAAAAGGCTGCAATGTGATTTCAGATAAAAGTGACTCCATCAATACGGTATAATTTGATTCCAAGAATCAACCAAAACATTAATTTCTGCTTCTTTCCTTCCCACAAAAGGCATCTGTTTGTCCTACAGGGACACACAAGTGAACACCAAGTTGTTTGTAACTTTATGCCTATAAATAATGTTCTTCTGCCTGGATATTTTCAGGTGACTGTGGAAAACCAACAGGGTTTGCTTTGCTGGTTGCTACAAAGTTGGTTTTTCTATTTTTCTTTCCACCCAATCAGAGGGGGTTTCTTTGAGACAGTGTTTGGGGACAGTCAAATTTTCCTTGGGGGCTGTGTCCTTGGCAAGAGGGTCTCTGTGTTCTATCACCTGCCTGCAGGCAACTGTCACAGACTAGGTGTGACAAGTAGAGGGGGCATTGAGCAGCACCCGTTAACATTTCAAACATTCCATAGCTCAGCTGCAAAGCCACTGCCTTAACCTGGCTGACCTGTGGTTTAGCAGTAAGGATGATTTCACTCAGCCTTTTCCTAGAAGTTTCCTCTTGCTAGCATCTCCTCCTTGGAAGTGCTGTAACATCCAGCCTGTGCTGCAGGGCCAAGGAAGTCATTTCACATGTAACAAGATGACTTGATTTAATTTTCCTTAGTCTGCAGAACATCCAGATCCACCAGCTTTCTCTTAGCCCTAAAGTTGATGGGTGGCTGAGTTGCATCTCCTGTCAGAGCTCTCCTTCTGTAATCACAGAATGATTTGGGTGGGAAGGGACCTTTAAAAGTCACCTACTCCAACCCCCCCTGCAGGGATCAGGGGCATCTGCAACTAGAGAATGTTGCTCAGAACCCTGGCCAACCTCACCTGGGATGGTGCCAGGGATGGGGCAGCCACCACCTCTCTAGGCAACCTGGGCCAGGGTCTCAACACCCTCAGTGTAAAAGTTTTCTTGCTTGTAAGTCTAAATTTAGTCTAAATCTATCCTCTTTGGGTTTAAAACTGTTGTCCTTTGTCCTGTCACTACATGTCCCATCTTTCTAGTAGGACTTCTTAAGTACTGAAAGACCATATAAGGTCTCCCCAGATCACTCTCCAGGCTTGAACAACCCTGTGACTCCTATTCCTTTGCCGTGGGTAACTGTGAGGGCACTGTGCTTCCCACATTTCAATCCCCTGTTGGACCAGTCCAGTAAAACTCAGATCAATCCTGGCCAGACTAACCCCCTCCTTGGCTATAAAGTCTTTCAGGCTGTTTTCTTCCTCCTCCAAGCCCCTAGCAGCAGTCAGGGACAATCCCAGTGAGGACAACCATGGTTCAGCTTCACCTCTTCCCCCTCTTTGCAGCGTTTCTGAGTTTGCCAGGTCCCAGCTTTGCAGCCAGGTTCCCCTTTCCGTGCCGACTGCCTGGCGGATGCATTTGGGAAGTGAGCAGTTCTGCTTCAGAGTTTTGCAACCCTGACTCCTCGCAGCTGTTGCAGTTACTTCTCATCTTTCCTTCCTGCAGACTGGGACAAGGTACAGCTGCTGTGAGAGCACCAGGCACGAGAATGGCTGGCACCCATCCTTGTCTGTGAGCCTTTATTCTCCTTGTAGCTCTTGTCTACAGATCATTCCTGGGCCTGGGCTGTGGAAAGTTTTCCTGCTGGGATGTGCAAGGGACAGCTCCCTCCATCAGATGGGTTACGTGAAGCTGTAGGCATTAATAAAAGGTGTCCTTTGTTTCCATCCTTATTTTGATACAAACGTTCAGCAAAATCAAACTGAAGTCTTGAAGCTCTCGGGAGCTGCTGCATTTTCAGTGTCAGCAAACAGGACCTTTGAGCAGGTTCCACCCTCCCTGCTCTAAATCCCAGTGTCAATGAACTGAACTCTGCTTTTCTCCTGTAATTATTCCAGAGCTGAAGACACAGAAGCAGTGTCTGGGACTCTGTAAGCCTTGCCATACATTTGTGATAACAGTTACTAGTGCTTGCCATGCTACCCCAGGTGTACTGCTCAGGTCCCCATACCCTGCCTGGTGTTTTCTTCCAGCCACCAGTTATCAACCACACCTAATGGGATGTTCTTGTTCCCACGAAGGTAACACAGTGTGAAGGTGTGAATTGTACCTTGTCACTCTGTGAAACCACCAGCTCTGCTGTGCATGGAGCAGGAACCTGCTTGGGAGGACAGCTCATTCCCCAGGAGTGGTCCTGGTGCTGCGAGCTGTCAGTGTTTACTGGGAGCAGGCTGGTGGGTGGTGGTACAATTCTGCCTCATTCTTGGGCCACTAGGTACATGGTGCCACTCCCCCTCCCTGGACCACACAACAGCCCATGGGAAAGTTGGGTATGGGTTGTGACAGACAGTGTGCCAGGGTGTCAAGGCACCACCTTAATGTACCTGGCTCCTGCTTCCCCTGTTCTTTGGGGACAAAAACAATGATCTCCTGACAACCTACCATGGATCATAAGCATTAAAGGCCCTTCTTGACACACCTGGGTCCTGCTCCCCCTTATTTCCTGGGAATGCTAACAACAGTCCATCACCTCCTGACAGCCTGGTACACCTATACTTGGGTTGTGGCCCAAAGCCAGAGGTACCAGAACACCAAAATCTAACATGGGCAACTGGTGGAAAGCACCACAATATTACCCACTTGAGTTGGGCTGAAAAGCAAGAGCACTTAATACAAATCAATTCTCTTGGACTCTATACAGTGATCTTAAGCAAGACCCTCTGAGCTGTCCTGGGTGGCAGCAGGCTGTGACCACTGAGCTGGAATATCTTTCAGGACTGTCTGCCTGCAAAGTCGATGGAAGACTTGGGTAAGTCAACCTCCTCAAGCCTCAGCTCCTGCCCACTGAGGAATGCCCACGTGCTGCATGTGCTCCAGACTCCCTAGGAGGGAGATTTTAACCATGCTCTGGCCTTTTCCACCCACCTCTCTACCTGTCTGTGCGTTTGAATGGAGACATTTGCCTTAACCAGTGTGAGTATCTAGATACTTTTCACTGCATCCAAATATTTCTCTGTGTGTGTGTTTGTACCCTTTCTGTTTATACATTTGTGTTTATATATTTTGATTCAGGACACGCTGCACTAAGTGAGAATCTTGTTGTTCTCTCCTTTGCAATTAAGTCGCTGGGTGATTAGAACATATTCTGCCAAATCACTTGTTCATCTTTAAATTGGTCAGTTGAGAGCTGCTAAAAACCAACCTTCTGCTTTACCTCATACTATGAATAAATTTTGAATTGCTGCTAAATCATCACTGTGTTAAACGTTTCATCCATGACACAGGTAAGTTGGAAAGGGTGTGCTTGGGATTTTCAAGGGAGACAGGAGTTAAACAACCATGTTCTCTGAGGACATTTAAAATGTTATTCTGAAAACACAGGGGGTTTTTGCATTCTTTAGTCACCTGCAACACGTCGGAGTTTTGAGCTTAAAATTCCAGAGCTTTTCTTCAGCTCTTGCAGAAGGAGCAATCTCTTCATCTTCCACACTAAAAAAGCAGGAAATAGTGCATGCTACTTTTTTTTTTGGCTTGTTCTGGTCTCCTGGAAGATGTTGCAATTGAGCTCAGCTAAGAAAGATATATTGTTTCCAGCAGTAATGGCTCTTCAATTTCCTTGCAAGTCTGTGGACATTTGTGATCAAATGGTGGGAAAACTCAGGGCTCCTAACGGGATATATCAGAAATGATGTTGATGTCTCAGGGAGAACTATGTAAACATGGCTGAATAGCTCCTTGCAAAGTCCAAACTGAAGTGAACTGATTGGAATTCATCAGACAAGGAGCAAAGCATCTCCTTGTGAACGTTGCAGGGGGCCAGAGCCCTTCAGTGCATGTCCCAACAACGCCTCTTGGAGATGCCTGTGACTGGGTCATTGCCACTGTCGTGGTGTTCTCCCAGAGCCTGGGGGGTGATGGGGCACTGCCTCTCTCATGTGCTGCCCATCATGCCTCAGCAGGCCTGGGAAATTCACCCCCTTGTCAATCTGTGGTCCAGTATCAATTATTTTGTTAGTCTTGTTGTCTGTTAAAGGTAGTGGAGTTTGACCAGTCTGAACTGCCTGTGGCTGCCTGGCTTTGCCTCGTGTGCAACGACAACACCTGGAAACTTCAAAGTACTTCTGAGTCCTTTGATCTGACACTTCCAAGGCAAGGTGGTGTCTCTGTTCTGGAAATGAATCACACCAAAGGTTGAAGATCTTTCTGGTCTCCTCATCTTCATGAGGATAAGAACATGACAGCTGCCTATTGCTGGCAAATCAGGGTTGTGTCAGGCAGCAGCAATTCACCCTTCTCTTACCCCAGGGTGTGCTGTGAGCTGGATACCAGCCTGAGAACCCCTGTAACAAGAGAAAACGGACTGTAGCCAGCCCAGTACTCTCTGACTTGTCTCTTCCAGCTAGCAGGACCTTAGCACATGCACAGCTGCAGGCAGACATCATGGTCTGTCTTCTTCCTTCAGCAAGGATTAAAGGTTGAGTGCCAGATGGGTTGTTTTGTAATCTTGTTACAGTAATGACCCCATTACAAGAATTAGCACTCCTATCGTACTGTGCTTCCTCCTTTCTTAAAATTATTCAGGAAAACTTCTGTTGTGTCTAGATGTTCTGTCTGAGACATGTAAAATTGCAGCTTTTATTATTCAGAGATGTTGCAGCAGCTGGATGCCCATTAAAGTCTTCCCACCTCAGCTCCAAAACCAGCCCACAGCTAGAAGGTTTAATAGGAGAGCAGAGAAGACCATGTCATGACCTAGACTGCTCTCTCAGATTCCCAGCTGTCCAGCCTTGCTTTGCTGTGTGGCCAACATGGACAGATGACCTCCCTGTGTCAGGAGCTCAGCTACATTTCCCAGGATTGCATTTCCCTCATGAGAAACCTGAAGGGGTCTTTGACCAATGACTCACACATACATTCTTCCACTACCAATTGTTAATTCAAAAGGCCAGAGACCACATAGTTGAGTGAAGGGGAAAGAAAACTGGTTATCTTTGTTGGGAAGTGTTGATTCATTGTTGATTCATTTGTTGGGAAGTGTTGATTCACTGGAAACTCTTTGATTGGTGTTTCCTTCAAGGATGATAGGATGCTTTATTCGCTGGTCTAGTGCACAGAGGATTTAAGCATTAGATGGGTCTGAAAAGCCTGGTCTTGTTGAGAGATCTTGGGGACTCATACCTTTAGTGATGTCCTGAGCTCCCCTATTCTTTTTTCCATAGATACTAATCTTTTGCACCAAAGGTGTGGTGCTTGTTCTGTGGAGATACTTGTTCAATTAGAGGCAGGAGAGGCTGGCTGTGGTTGAGAGGGGGCACACTCAGCCAGCTCTTTCCATCTTGCACAGAAATAGGGGATTCTTGGCCCCAGAGGATGTAAAGAGGATATTCTGGAAAAAAACACTGTGACTCTGGCCCAGCACCACACTATCTGTAATCACTGTGGTTTGGAAGGCATGGATTTTGCATCCTCTGAGTCTTTTTATATTTTCATTACCTTTGATAGTGGACTCTGAGTCCACATGGCAACAAAGGGAGGCTGAGACCCTTACAAATACCGTTTCTCCATGGCAGCAGGAAAAAAACCCATGCAATTTCTGACCTGTAATATCACTTCAGAGAATATCACTTCAATGCATTGTATCATGGGAAAATAATTTAAATAGCACACTAGAAAGCCTCTTCATTTTAAATGTATCAGTTCCCTTCAGATTCTCCTCTGTTTTTCATGTCTGAGAAACTCCAAATATTCTCTTTATCACACATTGCTTTGAGCATGCTTATCTGGTTCCAGCCTCCCTTCCCTAAACAAGTCTGGCTTTTTACTTATTGGCAAGAACTTGAAATTTCCCATAAGCTTTCACCTGCAAACTCTACCCCATGGATCTAAGTCACTACTTGATTTGAAAGGAACGTGGAAGTTATGCCACAGGGTAGGGATGTCACTGGAGCAAGGAAGGGGCAAGGCAGCTTTTTGATTACAACACAGTCAGCTCTCTCTGATGCAGGCTTCTCTGTTCACCCTTTGCATCTCTCTTTTCTCCTTGGACCTGTCTCCCTGACTCCCCTTCCTGCTGATGTCCCTCTGTGGGAAGCATTTCTGGGAAGCTGAACCTGGTTTCCTATCAGCCCAAAAGCACATTTCTCTCCTTCCTTCCTATCTCCTCTCTTCTGGGGAAGAGCCTCTGGGCTTCATCTGTTACGGGGATTCCTGGTGCTGCTGATCAAATGTCAGAATTGCTCCCAGAAGCTGTTTACAAAGGGGACCCCAAGGAAGGATATGTAAAGCTTTTCATTGGCATCTGTTGGCATTTGTGGAGAATTTAGAGAACAATAACTGTGTGGAGCTTGGCTTCCTTTTTACTGCAGGACTGAAAGAGGAACAGCTGTCTTAATGACAAAAGAACTGATACAAGACACATGCTTGGTTATTTGGTGCTTCTTTTAATTTAATTACGGAAAAGTTCCCTAAGGAGTACGAGAAATGTGTTTTTCCTCCTTTATGCCAAAGCAGAACTGAGTTTGAGCTCATACACAGCAAAGGGAGGAATAGCCAGAGGGCAAAGCCTCAAGAAATTGAGTTAGCAGCCCCTTGTCCTCTCCCTGCTCCATCCTAGAGTGGGTGTTAGACTCCTTTTGAGTGAATTTCACTTACTGTATGCAGGGTTGTCCTACTTTCTACTAAAGAAAACTCACTGACTACAGGCAAGTTTCCACAGTAGAAAAGCAGATTTCTTTTAAATTCCCCAGCAGGATGGAACTAATAGTTGCAAGATTTAAAAGTAATGAAAATTGAAAATCTCTCTCAATTCTAAATCAGCACTTAATCCATTGGATTTTCAAGGCCTGATAACTTTTTGAGTATAGAATTGCTTCAATTATTGTATCTGCCATTGCAGATCTTTACTCCTTTATGAGTACAGTGCAGGTCTTTAATAATGTAGGAACAATTAAGGCTGTAACATACAATGCTGTCCATTTTAATTGCTCATCTGTTGTACCATTATATCCTTGTAGGATATTTTAAATCTATGCAATTGTAACAAATAGTTTTGGGAAAACAAAATGTGCTGTTGGCACTGAATTTAGAATGAAGTATCTGCATTAGTATCTGTTAGGGGGAATGGACTCGATGATCTCCAGAGGTCCCTTCCAACCACTGCCATTCTGTGAGGCAATGTTTAGACTGAGGGGCATGTATAGTGCAGAAATCCTTTGTTCCCATAATCTGACATCCTGTTTTGGTCACTACCTGTGTGAAAACCCCATTACTGGTGACGTAGTTAACATTAAAGAAACCACAAAACCTCTCAGCTTGGGATTATCAAACTGTGTGCACAGCTCCTCTGAGCTGTCCTCACCCTAAAGTGTGGCAGACCCCTGGGAGAGTTGTGGAGTCAAGCAAATGCCAGGTTCTCATGCAGACAAGAATAGCTGGACATCCTGATGAGATCCCATATGCTGCTGAACCTGTGCTCTAAAAGTCTTTATTACTTCAGAATGTGTTCTGGAGTAGTACACAAGAATTTTTCTACGCTGAGTAGAAACATATTTAAGTGTCTTCTGCCCATCTCTCCCTCCTCTAAGTTTCAGTAAAGAATGTCATGTTGCTGCGGGTATAATAATATCTAAATAATTTACTTTGGTGTTGGTAGAAATTTCATTATACAAACTTCCTGTAGTTTTACCTGGAAGTCCTTCAAGTTGTTGTCTCATGTAAAATAACAGTAATGCACAAGCCAGACCAAGCCAAGGGAAACAGAGTATTTGATGAGTGAACACTAGGAATGAGCAGACACAAACTTGGTCTGAGAAATTCTTGCTTATATAATATAATTTAAAAATTACCACCTTTCTTGGAAATGGAAAACAGCACCAGCAAGAGGTTTCTTTATGACAGATGTTGATTTGGTTATGGGTGTGAGTTATTGCCTCTGAGTCCCTGATCTGAATCTCTGTTTGTGGTCTCTGTGGCTTTGACTCCCTTTCCTAAGTTAATTGTTACCAGAGCTTTGTGGAGAACAGCATTCAGACTTTTATTCTTATCTTAACATCATGTTCATATAAGATTTGGATCTAACTGTGTAGTTGCTTGACCCTGCTGGAAGAGTCCCACATATTTCAGTGCAGTTGATCTGGAGACTTGTAAGGGCATTTTGATGGCTGCAAGAGGCTTCTGGGAATATTTAGGTTGTATATTAGCCTGGCGTATAAGTTACCTGAGCAAAGGTATGTCCATCTACCCAGCCATCTTTTTTTTTTTTTGTCCCACGGGACATACATAGTGATATTTGGGTTCAAACTTGGTTTAGATCTCAGTTCCTGATCAGATTCTGTGTTTTTAGCAGCCAGGTACTTAGGATCAGGTGGCTTAATTCTGTGCTCAAATCCTATTCCAGACTTTCATTCCTCCCTTTTGTTTCACTATGGTTTTCCTCTCTTTTGCACAGAGCCAAATCATTGCAAGATTCAAGTAAAAATGCAATTTTTAGGCAGTGGAATTATGGCCTTTTCACTGTAAATGGGCTATTATTTAAAAATAAATATATTTAAAAATATGTTTTGGCCTGAGGTGCCTTTCATCTGTGATGTGTGGAGTGAAGCTCCTGGTCAAGCACCAGGACAGGGCTATTGCTTCAGCTGTGACCTTTTGCCACTGTCCTCCTTGTAAGTGCATGTCCAAGAAGGACAGGCAGGCCAGAAAATGTTTGGGTTTTTTTAATAGGCAAGATCTCCAGAAAGAAGATTTAGTATTAAAAAAATGAATGTGAGTTCAACCAGTGACCTGACTTTGTTGTCACTATTTCTGGTTTTAGCATTCTTATTTTTAAGTGCTGACTAATGCTGCTAAATTCCAGAGGAGAGGAAAACGAATAACATTTCCTATGAAAGCAAATCAAAGCAAAACAATTTGCCGTGCTGTGCCCCGATGAGTTATGCTGACTGGAGTGGGGTGAGGCTCGCCCTAATCTTCAGCCAGCTCTTCTCCTCTGCGGGCTACTGGTTTTGGCCAGAACTGGAGAGGTCAAAATCATATGAAATGAAAAGTGAAAGCCTGCTCACCTGGAAGCTGATGAGTACAGGCTTGAAAAGAGCTACTGGGAAGATGACTGAAGTATGTCAGGAGTCCCCGCTTCTTGATGTGCTGGGAGAGGTGCCAACCACTCTGCAATCTGAGAGAGGTGCCAACCACTCTGCAGTGGTTCTGAGGAATGATGAATCCCTCTGCTGGGATGCTGTTTGGGACAGGAAGGGCGAGGCGATGCAGCCTCTCTCCTGCAAACATGGTGCTGGGGAACGGGGAATGTTTCAGTTGAAGCTTTCGGGGTGTGATTTGCCTGAAATGGTTTATTGTCGAGGAAACAGGATGGCCCACGGGGAGAGGTGTGCTTGCTGCTGCCTGCACTGCAGTATTTATTCATTGCTCATTTAAATAAGCAAGGCATAAGTGACACTTCTTGAGGGTTTGTGGGTTTTTTTTTTTTTTAGGTTTTGAAGCAGGTAAGTGTGTCTAAAATCACAGATATTGGTTCTAGAAATCACAGATATAGGGAGAACACTCAGCAACTGGTCAGTTTGAAGATAGGGAAAGAAGTCTGAAGAGAGAAAACAATTGATTTTGTGGCTGTCTCCTCCCTGGAAGTGTTCAAGACCAGATTGGACAGGGCTTGGAACAACCTGGTCTAGTTGTTTCAAGGTGTTCCTGTGGGGATGTTAGATGATCTTTAAGGTCCCTTCCAACCAAAGCTATTCTATGGTTTTCCCAGCATTTAAATTGGAAATTGCATTAGGTTTTTTAGTAATTAGAATACTGGGTCACCTACTTCCATCCAGTTTTAATAGAACACTTGAGGGAAAGACAGACTCTTCCTGGAACTGTTGAAAGAACACTGAACATCATCCATCCCTCTGGCCTCAAACCAAAGATAAAAACAGCTGCTGCTGATCACTTGTTGGTGTGTATGGGAAAGAAAAGGCAATTTGCTCTCTAAGAAGGATTTTCTCCTTCAGAGAAGTCAGGGAAGAACATGGCTCTTTTGGTAACCTTCCTCAGGCAGCCTGAACTCCGTGGCCAGAAGATTCAATTCAGTCCAACCTCCCTAAGAATCATATTGGACAGACTATGCACTTTGTTCCTTGAAAACATTGTTCTGGGCCTGACAAGGAGCCTCTCAGTAGGAATGAAATGCCAACAGGCATTGAGGGTTGTCTTAGTCCTGTGCATCCAGGGGTTCTGCCTGGGGACAGGAGAGCAGGTGGTTCTGGCATCATTCAGTAGCCTCAGTCAAAAGCACCAACACTACGATGTTAAGAGGCACTTCATGCTCTCTTGGGAGATGAGAGATAGAAGATTTTGATCCAACAATTGGGTTTCCAGTAGAAACAGCAGGGAGTGAACCCTCCCTTTGTTCCCTTTAGACCCACAGCACAGCCAGCATCCTCCTCTTTACTTCTAAGGGCTGTCAGTGTGGCAGCAGGTTTGCATCACTCATTTACACAGTGCTATGAACTCTTCTGAGAGGGCTGTTAGAGAGTTGTTTTGGTTTCTCCTAGCCAAGAAAACATTTGTGTTTGTTTTCTACCCTCCTCAGGGAGAGATAGTGGCTTTATGGGTTATGTTTCCATGTGCAGATGTGGTTTCTTTATTCCCTGCCTCTTCGTTCTGTGTCAAAGCTGCTCATGTTTCGCAACATTCCTGAAGTCATAAAGTTCCCCAGGCTGGTTGAAGCTGCTCACCCTCACTCATCTCAGGTGTTCCAAGGAGTCTTTTGTGCTGAATTTTTGTGATGGCATCAGCCTTAGGAAGCACAGCTCACTGCTGAGTGTGATGGAGATCAGGACCAGCTGCAGAAGGCAGCACGAGGGATATTATAAAGGCTGAAGAAATGGAAAGTGGCACAGGAAATTAAAGCTGTAAGTCATGAGCCCTGGTTGCTAATCCAGATTTGGTATGGATGAACTCAGTGACCATTAGCTTTGCTTCAGGTTTGGTTGTTTCTTATCTTTTTAATGTCTTAGGCTGTGAAAAACTCACTAGTGATCAGCAAAGGAGATCACCAGGCCCAGAAAATGTGACTGAAGGTAAGCAAGGGTTGGATGTATGGCTTCTTAAAACTAGATGTCTTCAAAGGTGCCACAGATATGTTATGCAGCACTGGCAGAATCTTAAATTATGGGTTGGTTTTCAAGGTCTTAAAGGGTTATAATCTCTGGGTTTGTAGCATTTAACTTGATGGGAACCTGCAAGAACTGCTGTAAGTAACAATCATGAAAAGCCCAACACTGTTGTGCACACAGTGAGGTCTGTGCTCAGTCTCCAGTGATCCCAAGAGCGAGCAGGCAGGTCCTTAGAACCTTGGAACTCCAGCTCAAACTTGTCCCTGCTCACTGCAGGGGGGTTGGACTAGATGACCTTTGGAGATCCCTTCCAACCTGGGCCATTCTATGACTGTAGGGCTGTGCAGAGGGCAGAGGACAGGTCTCTATTCCTCTGGCACTGTCTCCTGAGCAATGCACTGCCTGGGCAAATATCCCCTGACTGTTTGTTGGCAGCTTGCTGGCGCTGCCTCGTGGTTCAGGGCCCTGTCTGGTGTGGTGGGACTGAAGCTGCAGGAGCAAACCTAAGCTGAGCATGTGTCCAGGGTTGCTCACAGCCCTGTACCTCCAAATGCCTGTGCTGGAGCTACACCCTGCCCGGTGAGGGTGCTGCAGGGTGTGTGGGGGGATGCACATCCTTGACAGAACAAAGGAGGGGAAAAAAAAAAGTGAGAAAATAAAATTACTTCATGCCTTATCTCAGGTTAACTTTGTGAGCCACATTTGTCATCTCCTGATTTTTTTTATTTTTTTTTTTCTTAATGAAACTGCTCTTTTTAAAGAAGCAGTCTGTGGTGACACTGTTCTCCTCTGCCTACTGAGGTTTCAACTCAGTACTTCCACTGCCTTGTACTGGGCTGAGATCTTGCCTATTGCTGGCTGGTACATCCCACTTCTCTATTTCTGTGTGTGGCCCTGACTTTAGGTCTTACTGATGCAGGGTTTCCCTGGTGTGTTCTGACCTCGTGTGACACCCATCAGTGGCTGGAAGAGTCTGCCAGAATCCTGAGTGTCTGCTGGGCAATCCCACGGATGGAAACCAGCCGAGAGATGTTCTCTTCTCACCTCTTCATGCACTAGAAGTACACCAGCCTGGTGGTGCATTTCACTGATGAGATAAGGAGAGTGAATAGCGAAAAACCCCAAACTTCCCAGGTTTCCCCTCAGGTCCCTTTTCCAGCAGCAGTGTTTCCACAGAAACACCCCAGAGCAGCACACTAAACTAAAAGGCAACTCAGCCAAGAATAATGAAACGAGCATCATGTCCTTTGCAAGCCGAAGGCAATTAGGTTTGGTGAATGCAACATGAGACAAGGGAATTATTGATGGTTGTAGAGAGGCTTCAGTCCAGGGAGTAGCTCGAGCTCACAGGCTTCAAATGAGCAGGGTAAAAGAAAGGAGATAAATTTGGCTGTGACACTGGGTGGTCCCTGCAGGTTGGCTGGCTGCTGGAGATGTTGCTTGTTAAAGGTCAAAGCAAACGGTGATATTGAGATGCAGAAAGCAGGGGAAAAAAGCTCCCAGTTTTCCAGCCAAGGTCAATAATTTGCTGGGGTTGGTGTGGAAGCAGTTGTCAGTTTTTACATGTTCTGGCTGTGCTGCCTTCAGAGTTTTAACCAGCACATCAACCTGTGGTGTATTCACAGTTGTGAGCTGGTGTGTTAATTAATGCACAACAAGCAGAAAGAGAAAACAGGTCATTCTGGGGGTGACCTTCCCCTCCACTTGCTCACCTTTGCCTTTCCAAACATTTCTCTATTCCCCCTGTCCCTCCTTTGACTATATTCTGGGGGAAAGCACCTCATAAAATTCAAAAGATTTTGTGGTTTGGTATTT
>JAOEGS010003058.1:0-10544 GCA_025447755.1 Corythornis vintsioides | reverse complement strand
TGGTCTAGGTGATCCTGCTCAGGCAGGGGGGTTGGACTAGATGATCTTCTAGGTACCTTCCAACCCCTAACATTCTGCGATTCACCAGTTGCACCATACATACAGCTAAGTAACGTATCAATAAAAATTGGTAAGACTTGTGGTAAGCCCAGTATAAATCTTAGATCCAGTCTGATTCTTGTGGTCAGTCCATTGACTACACTGGAATGACACAAGGAATTAATTTAGCCCTTCCCATCTCTTCTAAATGTGGGCCGACATACATGTTTATCAGGAAAAACAAGAACATATGCTGAAACCGGAGCATTTCCAACAAAAACCTCAGTCCAGCATGGGAACAAAAGCAAACTGCAAAGATTTTGTAGCTAATCAGGAGTGCCAGTGTGAGGTTGTCTGACCAGAATTAAGCACTTTAAGAATACTGTAAAGAAATAATTGGAGTATCTCCCAGACCTACACGTTTCTTAATGGAGACATCAAGTATCCAACAGTATCCAAATGAAAAAGAATAAACTCAGCACATAACCTTAGTGGGATGCCATTATTTAAGCCAAAGAATTGAAGGAAGGCTGACGTAGCTGGTTAAAAAAAAAAAAAAGTTGAATGAAAAATCCCAAGATGTTTTAATGCAGAATTTCACACAGAATAAAACCTTACCCCTGGGTCATGCTCCAGCACCTCACCTGTCCTTCAGCTGGTCTGGGCTCACAGGTGGTGCAGACACCCAACTACCAGGGGAACCTGTATTTCCTTCCTTCAGCACCTCAGGATTTTCAACCTCAGCACTGCCCAAAGTTCACTGCAGTTATTTCTAGGCTGTATAATAAAACTGCCATTGTTCTTTTGGTTTAAGAGTTCCAGGGAACTCTCTGAATTAAAAATAAATCATTCTGGTTTGGAGAATGCTGAGTCTCCTGGGTCTAGAAAGCATTTACTTCTCAGCCAGCCATGGGAAATCAGCCTTTAGGATAATGTACGGGAATTTTGATTGCCATTTTGCTTCTCCCCACCCTGACACCTCCCACTTCAATTTCCAGAAATAGACCTCTTCAGCATTCAAAGGGAGCATCTGTTTGAGCAACCTGATCCGAAAACTTTGTTCATTGAAGTTAGCTAGTGCAGAGTGCCAAGAGACACGGGATTACAGCAGCTACATCCATGCCCAGGTCTATTCTGCTTCATATATTGTCAGTTTCCACTGGCTAAGTATAAGCCAATGCAAACCATTTAAATAGATTTGATCAGTATTTTGGCATATACAGGCAATTAATTCAAGAGCCTGCTGAGCTGAAAGTGTGACTAGCTACCATGATCCAAGTGCTCAGATAACAGACCATGTCAGCAGTGCCTCCGTAACTGTGGATCAGGATCAGACACAGAAATATGATGCAGTATCCCAAAAGTCAAGAGTATATTTCAGCATAGTAAATACACTTCAAAAGCATCCTACAGAGCTGAGGAATTTTCCCAGAATCAGGCCTTAGAGTTCACATGGACTCAGATACAAGCCAAGCCACGTTTGCAAGCATTGATGTATTTCTGACACACTTTAATCAGTTACAGGGTCTGTATGATACTGCATCAGGACAACCAGTACCAAACAAGCCAACAATTCCTATTCCCTTCAGCATCTGGAAGGCAACTTGTTTTCCAAATAGTATCATCTCACTTGGAGAGCAGTTTCAAAGCTCTAACTGCAGCAAATTAGACTGACATGGCAACTAGATAATATCAGCTAGCATTGCTTATCAGAGAAATCTGAAAGACTGTGCATGCATACATGTGAATATATCCTATAATATGCCTGGAAAAGAGAAGATGGGATAAAGTTGAGGCACTAATAAGAACCCATGTTTATATAAAATAAAACCATGCTTAACTCAAGAGTAAATCATTGACAAGTGTTGCTTTGTTAAACACTATGGCAGCTGACTTCTATTTTCTATCAGTAAGAAGAAACATGACATGCTGGCACCTTAATACAAAACATGGGTTTGTATTAAGGTGACAGCATCTTCACTGCAAAACCTCAGAGAGCATTTGGGTTGCTCATCCCACAGAGCCCTGATTCTGTAACAAGACTGAACCTTTTCAGCAGAAAACCTATGTACATGCTTGGTGAACATGGGATTGCATTGTTACCTCCTCAGTGTTATGATTTGTTAAGATATAGGCAATCCAGTAACAGTTGATTCCAACCATGAGAAATCAGTCCTTATGTTTTCCTAGAGCTTTCTCACAGACCATCCAAAGGAGGTAACACCAGATGAACTGGTGGGGTGAAGGAGGCAGAGCACACAAGAAGTTGCTTTCCAGATGTCACTGGCTTTTAAAGATACCATGACTGCACATAGTCTGAGCATCAGCAACCATGTTCAGCTCTGACTTTACTGCTCAAGGAAGCATGACAGAAATAAGTAGGGAACCTAATTACTGTGTCAGGGGAAAACTAAAACCACCCAACAGGCACATACACATTTCCTTGTTGACTTTGAACTGTTATGGGGTACTTGTGATCATCTTTCAGTGGAATGGGTGAGGCTGCTGAACTCCAAAAGCACCTTCACCGCAGTGCTGTCTACACTTACAGCCCCAGGCACCAAGGACAATGTACCCCAGGTAAGGCAAACCATCCACACTGCCTGAAAAAAAACTCAGAAGAAAAAGTATAACACCACCATGCTGCCCAGCAGACCCCAAACCCCTGTGGTATCAGATGGCAGAGCAAGAGCCACCTGGCTTGGCATGCAGCCCACTCTTTTGTGGCCTCAGGTCTAGGGAGGAGGTCTCCTGGTCCATGAACAGTACCCAGACTTGCCTGCCAGCACCACATCTTGACTCAGACCTAGTTCATACAGTTTCATGCACAACTCATGTTCTTGAGGCAAAATGAGCTGCCTTCACCCACAAGCATGGGCACATATACTGAATTCCTAGCAGGCAACAAAAACCTGACTGAAGAGGATTCACATGCCACCCCTCATCCCAGCTAGCTACAGCAAGGTAGAAAGATCTCAGCTGCTTTGCAGATTGAGCTCAATTAGTCCACACAGTTCTTCAGCAGGACTTTATCACACTTTTGCAGCTGCCAAGATCAGGCAATCCTATAGCAGATGTGGAACAGTACATTAAAATCCCAGCTCTCTGCCTGATTCTTTATCCCCCAAGGCAATGGAGAAGTCTGAAAAGTAGGACAATAAGAAGAGCAGAAGTTTCCATAATACAAGACTACAGGGCAGATTTTTTAAAGGTTGCAATAAGAAGCAAAATATCTTTGAAGACATCGAATTTAAAGGAGACTGGACACACTCTCCCCCAAGCAGCAGGGATGAATCTTAAAACCTCCAGCTGTCACAAGCTACTGCAGAAGTCTGGGCTTGCCACATCTCTCCTTGCAAAGGCAGCCAAATTTCTACATTTCCGATATCTTGCTGCCACAAAGTGTCACCTTACTGCTGTGACTGCACATCTGTAACCAGCAGATACCAAAGTGCATCTCTGCATAAGTACTGATTTCAGGTCACTCACAGTGGGGCCACCAGAAGTTGGAGCTGTTTGGCACATGCACTGGTTTATTCCTCAGAAATGAAAAATGGATGGTGATACTGGAAGGCTGTGGGGCTACTGCTGGCTTGGTTGCATTCCTCAGCAGAAGAAAGCTCCACATTTCACTCAGGCTTGAGGAGAGACTTTCAGCTAAAGCCACTAATGACACTGCAAAACCTTGTGCAACTCATGTTCTCTGTGAGCCAGCTCTTTCTTCCCAAGGCTTAATAGTTGTCATACTTTGTAGTGATAAATAGCAACAATGAGATCAGCAGAGTGGCTTTGTATCAGAGATTGCTTTGCAGATACCTTATCTCAACTCACAGGAGCCCACACACATTTCCCCTCACCACCTGCCTGAGCTGGCTGTCTCAGAGCACATACAGGCTCCAGGAAGGAGATTCCAACTCATAGCAGCCCAAGACTTACTCCCCACCTAACTCAATCCAAGAAGGAAGGGCTCAAGCCACAACTTGAGCTTGAACTGCAAGAATCTCCTAGCTCAGACCCATCTCTTTCAAAGCAATGCTGCCAAAGTGTCATGCAAACTTATTTTAAAAGCATCCCAACTGCTTAGCTACCCACCTCTACCCCCCAAACTCAGTGCTGACTCTGGAAAGCCTAATTGTATTAATTATTAGTGAGGCTGGGAGTGTATTTTTAAAGAGATTTAGTCTAATTCACAAGAACCAGTGGAAAAACACATGCATCACTCCTGTACTGTGGGCGGCTGGTGCTCCTGGTTATCTCAGGAGGAGATTTCTATACTTAGAAATAAGAAGTCCAGAGGCTGAACTGCCAGCTAAGGCTTGTAGATCCCCATTTCCTAGGCTTTTTTTAAGTACTATGCTTTTATCCTAAGCATATACAAAGAAAAAGACATCAGAAAACTCTTCATGCAATGGAGCAATGTCCACCCAAGGAGTGAAAATACTGTCTCTTATTAAATTTCAAGTGGCCAAGTCCTTATGTTATGTGGGAGTTTCAGTCTGATCCCACAATTCTGGGATATTTGGTTATAAACAAATCTCTCTGGAAGTAAAGACAATGTTGCCATACACTGAACCATCCCCAACATGCTTTCTATGGAATTCTGCCCATGAAGGCAGCAATAGGTCAGCAGGGGGAGGGGGGGGAAGTATTTTAGCAAGTCCTGACTGTCGCTGTTTGAACTTTAGACTAAAGCAGGGCAGTTCCCAGGCCTCCAGGCCACAGAGTAGGCCCTGAGCTGCCACACTGACCTCCAGCACTGCTCCCCACCCAGCCTGTGGCCATGGTCAGCCCAACCCTCCCTGCCAGCAGAGACTGCCCTGCTCAGCAGCTCTCATGCCTATTCTGTCCCACCAGCCACCAGGTACAACTGCTCTTGGTGGTTTCAGCCTCGGCTGTTCCACCTTTTGGCTGGAGCTGGAAGCCAGATTCAGGCGGAGCGCTCAGCCCTGCAGAAGGGGCGCACACAGGCACAGGGCCAGCCCAGCTCACTGCCGGGCTCAGCTCCTCTGGACATACACCCCTCCAAAACAAACAAAAGGATTTTTCTCTTCTAAAGCTCTGCTCCCTGGATTCAAGTAATTTTTTTTTCTTTTTTTTTTTTTTTAATAGGAAAAAACTCCAGGTACCAGATCAGTGCCTTCCCATGGAACACAAAAAGAATTTTCTTCTGTTTTACAGTTGTTCCTCCACTTCACACACAGTTTTACCATGCACTGTAGCACAACAACAGTTCCCAGATTTAACGCTCCTTCAAACTGCAGCATACTTCTTAGAAAGGAAATGCCTTCTCCCAGCTACTGCCCAGGAGCTTGCCTGTTCACCAACACTTCCCTATCCACCCCCAAACCAGAGCCAATTATGCAGTCCCAATCCAGAAATGGGCTATATTGGCACATGCAACAGCAGCTCCTTGGGGAAAGGCCATATCAGACATCTCCCTGACCCACAGCACTGTGCTGACAGTCTGCAGCACAGACTGGACCAGTCTGTCTTGTCTGCTGACCTGAGAGAAAAACACAAATGACTCAACCTCCAAGATGAAGTAAACAACATGCAGGTTGTATAACTGGCTGTGTGACTGTGAGATCCCAATTTACTTGCTGGATCTGGATCTGTGCTTCAGTGAGAAACAACGATGGATGTCCTAGGCAAACATGCATCATCTTTAATCATAACTGCACCTCTTATTTTTGGTTCCTCAAGATGTCCCCCATAGCTCTGGGTTCTCCAGTTGCTACTGCCTGAAAACACATTTTCCTGCATCGATGACTACTGCTTTTCCAGAAGGTACAGCAAATTAGAGTTCATAGGGACTTCCAGAAAATCAGGATCCCTAATTTCTCCTGATCCAGGCAGTATGGTTGCAAGGAAGGCATTTACCACTGGTTAGGAGAAACTTGGGATTCAGGTCCTGCATTTGCTGTAACATACTGCACCCATGAAGGATTTTAAGATGGAAACATTGTGGAGCAAGTATATAGCTGATGCAGATTTAAATTCAAGTTTAAAAGCCTGTGGTGCACAGCCCTGCAGAGCATGGGCAATATGGGCTGCCCAGCTGCCTGCTTGCCCCCAGTCCATTGCTGCTGCTGGGAGCTGAACAGCCAGCCATGCCCCAAAATAAACCAGTACAAGCATTTTTGCATAGACACTCCCTGTGTTCCTGGGCTGTGGGTGTTCAGTGAAAGCGATCTGTGAAAACCCCTGAACAATAAAAGCATTCACATGGTATCTCTGGTCCCTAACTGGGCACAGCATGCACAGATCCTGCTGTGGGGAGTGGTGAAGGTGCATGGAGGAACAGCAACAGGACTCACCTGATACGCTAGTCAGCAGCACAGGAGAAAAGTAAGGGCTTGGGCATTGCCAGGAGCACCCCAAAAGCAGGATTGCAGAGCTTATGAGTACTGTTACCTTTAGGAGCAGGTTCCTGGAAATCTTGGTAGTGACAGAGACTCCAGATTGGCAGAGCTACAGGGATACTGCTCCCACTGCCCTTGGCTGCATGGATTGCTGCCCCTTGCTCTCAGGACACAGAGCAAGCCTCAGTGACCATTTCAGCAGCTGGAAAAGGAGCATGCCCAGGCCCAGCAGTGACACACACACACCACTAAGGGCCATCAGTGCTCAAATGAGGCTGAAACCAGCATCCCTGTGGTCTCATGCTCATCTGAGTGAGCCTGTCCTGGTCTGGAGTAAACCAGAGATGCTCACATACATCTAACCGACTGAGAGCATCCTCAGATGCATTGTTCAAGTAAGGTATGCAACTGTGCTTGAAGAGACTGAAATACTGGCACAGGTGACAGTGTGTAGGATGGCTTGGTAGGGCAGACACAGTAGATGTATAATTGAGACAAGCTGTGGTTTCAGGCATAGAAAAAGTTTTCCTCTCCTAAATCCCTGCTGAGTCAATGACTGCACTCCTGCTGCCTATTCCCCAGAGTCCCTTAACATCTCCACAGACTACCACTCACATAAGTGAGAGTTATTGTGGATGTTATAAGGTTATTCAGGTCATTTATTTTAATCTGCATTTAAAAGAAGACACAACCCAGCAGCTGAAAATGGTACTGATCTGGTACAGGGCAAGTTCATTACCCTGTTTTCTCCAGTTGCCAGTTACACCAAGGCAATTGCTAAACACAACAGCTGTGTTGATGCTCAGCTGAGGAGAAACCACATGTGTGAGGAGAGCCTTGATCACATTAATGTGAACTAATCCATTTTTGTCTCTGACAAGTTTATAAAGTGTCTCAGATTGTTACCAGGGCTCACATCTTTCACTCATATCTCCACTTTGTAGTGTAATCCCAAGCATATCTCCTTGAATTTGCAAGAACTTAAAAAAAACCCACATGCTGTAAGTCCCAAACAAACCCACACCCCTTTCTCCTCCTGGTTAATTAGCAAGCAAACATCTAATCTTTCTACTAAGTCACCATTTTAATCCTTATCAACACTGGACTGTCAGCTTCTGTTAAGAAGACCATATCTCCTCCACAGACAAACAATGGCCATCTCCTTAGGAGAGCCCTGCAAACACCACCAATGCCCTGCAGTGCCCTGGGAGACCCTCATATAAAAAACACGAAGCTTGTAGCTTTGCTCAACAGAGACAGTAAAACAATGCCAAACCCCCTTCTTTGAAGAATTGGGCTACAAGTCATTCTGATTTCCATTAGAGCCCTAACACCTGAAAAATACAATACTCCTACAAACCTCTCAAGGCTCACATGACTTGACATTTCAGACTACATGCATGGGGCTGCATCACAGGGGAATCACCAGTGACTGAGGTGACAAGGGTCTGTGAGGACTCGACAAGGATTACAAATAAGCTTACTTATTTGGCAAGTGTTGTTTTGGTGCCACCAACACACCCACATCATCAGCAACAATGCATCAGCACCTCTTCCCGCTCCAGTGTCTGGAGTGGTCATGGACCAACCAGCCATGCCTGACAAGCTGGGCAAGAAGCCATAGTGCCACTGTAACAGGGAGCACAAGGTGGGACAGTTGTATGAATCTCATATTCAAAGGCAAAATGCATGGGAAGGAGGAGAGAGAGAACTTGCAGAGAACAGAAGAAAGGCAAGAAAAGATCAGCTCTGTCCTCGTCTCTACCCAGCTGTAGGTACAGCAACCACCTTCACTCACACCTGCCCTCTGCAGGTCTCTCTTGTTCCCTTGGGCTGTTGGATCTTGCTGCTCTCACACATACGTCCGAAATCACAGGGAGAAGGTGAATTTTTTAAACAGCATCTTTACCAACAGAAGACACACTCTTTACAGTGGCCTGGCAGAAAAAAAAACCAAAACAACAAAAAAAAAGCAGCACATCACATATCAAGATCATTCTTCAGATCTTTAATAGCCTAACAAGAGAGTCAAGAGACAATGTCTTCCTATGCAGCTGGCCTTGCAATAGACATTTGCAGCAGCTGGGAAAGTAAACCCATTCCCAGGGGAGTTTCACAATCCCACCACACAAGTCCAACAGCCCAAGCTCTTCCTGATCCATGGGTGCTGCCCTGCTGGCCACCAGTCCTGGCTTCCCAGGCTCACACCCCACCTGGCCCTGCACATTCCACCCAAGCAGATTCCTAAGGCTGTTTCACCTGCCTTTGAAGCAGGAGCAACACCTCTTGCGCTTTAATCCCAGTTCTAACCTGCAAGCACATCCCTATCTGTGGTTAAAGGAAAAAAAAAAAAAAAAGCTGTTTGCTGATGCTTGCAACCTGAATTTCTTAAATAACAGGAAAGATCTTGTAGTCAAATTCCTCCTCCCAGAACACCAGTTCATTGCTCAATCACCCTCAGATTCCTTCCATCTCTATCATTACAGGATTTCCCTGCACAAATGCTCTGCCAGGTTAGTGGCAAGCATGAAGACTCCCTATACCAGCATTAGCAGCAACAAGATATCCCCACCAGAACAGACATATATCCCCTGTACTTATTCACAGCAGCTTACTCTCCTGCTTTCTCCACCTGCTCCTCAGGGCTCCCAACTCCCACACAGTTCTCCCCCATCACAACCTTTCCCCCACCTGCTTGCCTCACCAGCACCAGGCAACTCCAGCCACCCCACCACACTGGGAACACCGCCCACACACTAAATGAGCTGTTGCTATCACCTGCAGCTGCCCTGCAGAGCTGGAGATCCCTCGGTACCCTCATTAACAAACACACACTCCCACTCATTACCACAAACACAAAAAGCATTGGCAAGCCTCTGTAGTCAATTACTTGCTGTTCATTACACATGTGCAGCATCACACATCCCTGCTGCTCCGAGGGAGCAGTGTGGATATATAAAAAAGACAATATAAATAAATAAATAGCTGAATTTTAATCATCTCCTTTGCTACTGGAACTGAATGAAATTACACAGCCACTGCCAGGAAAAAACAAACAAACAACAAAAAGCTACACAATATTTGGCTTGTAATATAATATTTAACTTCACTTTCGCAGTATGTTCTGTTGTACTTACTGGGTCTGGGAAGTATCACTTGTAAGGAGGAAAAGGATCAATGCAACAGGCAGCAGCACAGTACCAGACCTGTCAAAATCCTCCAGTACTGCCATAGTCAAAAAACCACAGTCCTGGCAAAAATTATGTTAAGGTATCGTATTGTGTGAAGTTAAAGTTCCCACCAAAGAAGGATTAGGCAAGAGGGGTTATTAGCTTGAATGCATCTGCTGAGTCCTAACCAAACCTTCCCATTTTGACAGCAGCAAGTCCAAATGGTGTCAGGCAGATATATATTTCTCTAGCACCAGGCTACCTGCTTAGACATTCAAGTTCCATAGGTGGACAACAGTTACAAGGCGAACCACATTTCCTTTCAATAGGCAAAATGAACTGCAGGCTTATTCTGCATTACACGAGTGCTGCATCCACCTCCTCCAGGGGGAACTTCGGCACACTAGCAGAGGCAGAAATCAGAGTTCCCACGGACATTTTCAGTGTCCCATGCCCAGGCACCTCACCCCACCTCCTCCCTCTTCAGCTGGCAAGAAGCAATTAAGTTGGAGAAGTTTCCAAGAGCTGCCCACACCACCGCAGATCCGACATGTGCCACTCACTCTCATTGATAATGGCCAAGTAGCATCGCACAGGAAGCACCAGAGTCATTGATCAGGGGGAAATAATTGGGCCGTGGGTGACCACCAGCCCTGATGGGATCTGCCTGAGAGAAGGGACGGAGGCTGCTCACCTACCCCTCTCCCTAACCACCAAACCTACTTGTATTTCAAAAACAGGACACTGAATGTCGTGCCTGTTAAGCCCGGGAGAGTGGGAAATCCACACAGATGGGCAATTTAAGAAGAAGGGAGCAGGCAGCATTAGCCAAAGTCAGTGGCTGCAAAAAAAAAAAAAAAAAAAAAAAAAAAAAAAAAAAAAGGTGGGCATAGAGCTCAAGCCCCAGCTCCAGCTCGCCCGTCAAACGGTCCAGTAGGATGTCCTGTCTCTGCTTTAAAAATCGAAGCACACA
>JAOEGS010003057.1:0-20422 GCA_025447755.1 Corythornis vintsioides | reverse complement strand
GAGAGCTGGGCAGGGAGAAATTTAATGCAATTTAACAAGAGCAAGTGTAAGGTGCTGCATCTGAGGAAGAACAACCCTATGCATCAGTACGGGCTGGGGGCTGATCTATTGGAGAGCAGCTCTGGAGAAAGAGACCTGGGGGTCCTGGTGGACAGGGAATGGCCATGAGCCAACAATGCACCCTTGCATTGGCCAAGAAGGCCATTGGTATCCTGGGATGCATTAGGAGAAGTGTGGCCAGGAGGTCAAGGGAGGTTCTCCTCCTCCTCTACTCTGCACTGGTGAGACCCCACCTCAAGTACTGTGTTCATTGCTGGGCACCCCAGTTCAGGAAAGACATAGATTTACTGGAGAGAGTCTGACGCAGGGCCACCAGGATGATTAGGGGAGTAGAGCATCTCCCTGCTGAGGAGAGGCTGAGAGAGCTAGGGCTCTTTAGCCTGGAGAAGAGGAGACTGAAGGGGGACCTCATCAATGTCTATCAATATGTTAAAGGTGAGTGTAGAGAGGATGGACCCAGACTTTTCTCAGTGTCATCCAATGACAGGACGAGAAGCAATGGGTGCAAGTTGGAGCACAAGAGGTTTAGGGTAAACACAAGGAAGAACTTTTTCTCAGTGAGGGTGCCAGAGCTCTGGAACGGGCTGCCCAGGGAGGTTGTGGAGTCTCCATCTCTGGAGACACTTAAGACCTGCCTGGATCTGTTCCTGGGTGAATTGGTCTAGGTGATCCTGCTCTGGTGGGAGTGGGGTTGGACTAGATGATCTTTCGAGGTCCCTTCCAACCCCTAATACCTGTGAATCTTTGAAAAACAGCTGGATTTACATTAGAAAATGAGACTGACCAGCGATAGAAGTATTGAGAACAAAGAAATTTATAAGTTAGAATGTGGTTTGTTAAAAGAAAAGTGAGGGAATAATATTGGAAGTAAAATCTAGAAAAGATGCAGTCAAGGACAAAGAAGAACAGTTTCAATAGATGCAGAATGGTTTATAAAAGGCATTTAGTAATCAAGGAGAATTAAGGAGATCTGCATTCAGGTATAAAGAAGTCTTAGAAACTATAGTAATAACATTATCTTTTAAAATCATTGACCACTGAAAGAAAGATTTAAACTACACCTATGTCCAGAGTAGGAAAATCTAGTCTAGAAGGTGAACTCTTAAAAGAGAGTATGTCTGACAAAAAGGACAAAAGAAAGAGTACAGTTCAGTAAAATGGAATCATGTTTGGGTTATTAAAAAAGAGGCAGTCCCAAACAGACTTTTAATTACAGCAAGAAGATAGCTAGACTAAATAACAACAACAACAACAATATATTTAAAATTACCTTACTGAAGTTTAGCTGATAATAATTATTTGTTAACTTATTTCAGATCCCAGCTCAGTTCTAGAAAAACAAGTGTCTGAATATATATTATCACTTACTGTTTTTGTCCCATGTTGGAGTGTAATTTCATGAGAATCTGGTATTTTCTTGACAGGGTTCTGGAATAAAAAGTAAATGCACCTCTGTGAAAATGGTACAATTAATAAAACCACAACCAAACAAAAACCCCAATATTGAAATATACATAAAATTAAGAAAGATTTCCCTCACATCAGCCATAATCTGAGAAGGAGAAAGCAGGGGGGAATCAGAAAGAAGAGACTGATTCCAGGTTTTTATTTTCATGGATATAACCCTAAAAACATGAGCAATAAGCATTACAGAAACACAAGAGTACCTTAAAAATAAATAAACAGAAAAAGATTTAATTTTTCCTCCTTAGAATACATACAAATTCTCTTTGGTTCTTACTTACCAATATTCAACGATTTTTAATTGTCATTTAACCAATCCATCATTATTATACAAAGTCTTTTCAAATAAAAGGTCTCTAAGAAGTTAATTAATGAAAAACTTAGAAAGGCAATTTATCTACGTGTTTTACTATGATCATGGACTTGCTTCCCACTTTCACTTGTGCTATTATCCCCAGCCTTCGTAGATCTCTGATGGCAGCCTTTATGTAGTCATTGGAATTCAGGGAATTTCATTTAATAGCAACATAAAGATCAAAGGCAATTACAGTTTAAAACATCAAACACATCACGTAATATCTGTAACACAAATATGAAAATAGTTTATTTACACAAAAATAAATGTATCAAAAATACTGAAGTGATTTCAAGATTCTAGGAAGGTCATTTGAAGGATTATTCTCAAAACTCTCATTTGTCTGTTACCACTTAAGTTTCTTATATGAGACACAATCTATCATTTTGATGCTTGACGTTTCTGTTATAACTTTCTGTTGCCAAAATCTGATGTTAAACTAATTTTTAAACACACTTTATATTATACATTTCTTTCCATATCCAACTATGCCAATTCCTTCCCTTTCCTTTATGCTTGCCACAAAGACTCTATAGCATCAAGTTGATTTGCTTTTTACTCTTCTCTTAATTTCTCACCATTAACAACAGTTCTCATTCCCAAAACATCTGTATAGTATCTTTCCTTTTTCACACATATATATACACAGAGAGAACCCTGCAGAAGACTGTTTTCACATTTACAGCATATGCACATCTTCAATAGTCACTGGTGTTTTAAGGTGAACTCATTTATTAGCATGGTAATCATACATGCAATTGAGCAAAAAAGCATTTATGGGACTGTGGTCCATGCTAAGTCTGAAAAAGTATTTATCTGGTCTAGCTGAGATGGAACTGATTTTCCCCACAGCAGCCCTCATAGTGCTGAGCTTTGTACTGAATGGAAAGTGTTGAAAACATACCAGTGTTTTGGCTACAGCTGAGCATTGACACAGAATCAAGGCTGTCTCTTCAACATCCCTTGCTCACCAGTACACTCAAGATGGGCAGGATCTTAGGAGGAGACCTAGCCAGGGCAGCTGACCCAAACTAACCAATGGGCTACTCCATATCATACCTTATGATGTCCACTCAGCAATGAAAGCTAAGATGCGGGGGGAGGGCATTCATTACCACATTTGTCTTCCAGACCAATTGCTATAGGTTTTTCCCATTTTTTTAATTCCCTCCTGTCTTGTTGAGAAGTGAAAGCATGTCTTAGAGGGCACCTGACTTCCAGCCAGGGTTAACCAACCATAAGGTTAAAGATTTACAAATTTACACATGACATTATCTAAGGGTGTGGACCAGATGGCATTAAGACACACACTGACTTGGTGTTGATAAGAAGGTGTAACTCAGCACTCCCTTAGTGAAGCTGATTATGAAAGTTAGTTTATTGTTCACTTGACACTATAAAGCACCTGAAAAAAAGTATAATTACAATACAAATTGAGTCTACTATGGTTCCTCGTTCCGTGCACTATAAATTGCTATTTACTGTTCTTGGGATGCAAAAGACTGCTCATCAGACGCTGCCTTTACTCACCTTTTAAGCACATTCCATAAAACCGTAAGTGTGAAAAGGAAATACACAGCGTCACACTGACATCAACCACAACAGATGATATACTATTTCTGTGAATTACTGTAAGGATAGAATCATTATGACTGGAAAGGACCTCTAGGATCATCAAGTCCAATCGGAGTTTTTCCACAGGAGAAACAGTATTTTGGTCATTCACATCTTAATCATTGCAGGGTTATTTCATATTCCAATCTATTTACTGAAATATTATTCGGTTGCTCATTTCATCTACCCTGCCACAAAGGTGGGTATCATATTGCATCATCACTGAATTTAATTTTGAGATGGTAACTAACCACTTAATGAATTCTTTTAATAATTAAAAAAAAAAAAATTAACAATGTTGATTAGAACAAATGAATGCTACCTGCTTGAGGTGACAACCATCAAATCCCTCTTTTACTGAGAAAAGTGAACCACTCACATAAAAACATTATTGCTTTGCAGTGCAATCGTGTTGAACACTGTTCCGGCTACTTATCTTTCAGGGAGAAAAACGGACAGGAACACATTCTGTCACCTGATAAATCAAACAGCCTGAGCCTGAAAGTCTGACATTTGGCGAGTGCTAGAGGTGCTGCGCACTGCAGTGTCCAAGGGAAACCTGACAGTTAAAGTATCTGCTTAAACTATTCCAAACAAAAAAATTAAGATAACAAAGTCCAAGTCTTGGCATAAAAGTCCATAACTTGGCATAACATCTTTGAATCATCCAAACATTTACAAAAAAAACAAGGTGGCTAATTCTATTTCAGTAACTATGAACTATCCAAATGACTGAGTATGCTATAAATATCTCTAACTTGATACACCAAATACCTATATCTGCACTAAAAGATTAGATGCAACTAGCACTTTTCCAGTTATTACATTCCAAAGAATAAGGAATGCCATAGAATCACTGTTTTCACACTCTCAAAGGAAAGTATAGTTAATTCATTTTATTCTGATGTGAAATTGGGATCCCATGTATACTTTCATATTACTGTAATTATGAAAAAAGTAAAGGTAGTTTGCCTGAAGTGTACATAACACATCTTCCAGCTGGCCTTCTCAGGGAACTTCTTGGAAAAGTCCCATGGGACAGGGCCCTAGAAAGTAAGGGGGTCCAAGCAAGCTGGCTAATATTCAAGCACCATTTCCTCCAGGCTCAAGTTCAGTGCATCCCGAAGAGTAGGAAATCTAGTAAGAGAGTTAGGAGACCTGCATGGTTGAGCAGGGAGATACTGGATGAATTTAAGCAGAAAGAGGAAATATAGAGAACATGGAATGAGGGGCAGGCCACTTGGGAACTATATAGGGAGGTTGTTAGAGGATGTAGCGATGCCACAAGAAAAGCTAAGTCCTCCCTAGAACTAAAACTGGCACAGGAAGTCAAGTACAATACAAGAAAAGCTTTTACAAGTATGTTGCAGGCAAAAGGAAGTCTAGAGCCAATGTGGCCCCATTGATGAATGAAGTGGGTGTCCTGGAGACCGAGGATAGAGAGAAGGCTGAGTTACTGAATGCCACCTTTGCCTCAGTCTTTACTAATAAGTCCAGATACCAGGATGGAGTCCTAGGTCTTCAAGACCACAGAGAAAGTCTGGAGGAAGAAGTTTTTACCTCCGTTGAAAAGGCTTTGGTTAGAGATCAGCTGAGCAAACTGGACATCCACAAGTCCATGGGCCCTGATGTGATACACCCACAAGTGATAAGGGAGATGGCAGAGGTCATTGCTAGACCACTCTCCATAATCTGGAGAACAGGAGAGGTGCCTGAGGCCTCAAGGAAGGTCAGTATCATCCCAATCTTCAAAAAGGGCAAAAAGGAGGACCTGGGTAACTACAGGTCTGTCAGCCTCACCTCCATCCCTGGAAAGGTGATGGAACAATTTGTTCTTGATGCCATCTCTAAGCATCTGGAGGAAAGGAGGCTTATCACAAATAGACAACATGGATTCTGTAAGGGGAAGTCATACTTGACTAATCTGATAGCCTTTTATGAAGATATAAGTAGATGAATGAATGAGGAAAGGGCAGTGGATGTGATATTCCTTGACTTCAGTAAGGCTTTTGATACAGTCTCCCATGGGATCCTCACAGCCAAGCTTAAGAACTGCAGATTGGGTGATTGTTAAGTGACGTGGATTGGGAAGTGGCTAAAGGACAGATCTCAGAGAGCTGTGGGGAGTTGAGCAGAGTCTAGCTGGAGGCCTGTGACTAGTGGAGTCCCCCAAGGGTCAGGACTGGGTCCAATATTATTCAATATATTCATCAATGACCTGGATGAAGGGATAGAGAGCACCCTCAGCAAGTTTCCTGATGATACCAAACCGGGAGGAGTGGCTGACACAGCAGAAGGCTGTGCTGCCATCCAGAGAGATCTGGACAGGCTGGAGAATTAAGCAGGGAGAAATGTTATGCAATTTAACAAGAGCAAGTGTAAGGTGCTGCATCTGGGGAAGAACAACCCCATGGATCAAGTACTGCTGGGTGTTGATCTGTTGGAGAGTAGCTCTGGTTAAAAAGACGTAGAGGTCCTGGTGGACAGAGGATGACCACGAGCCAACATGCACTCTTGTGGCCAAAAAGACCAATGGCATCATGGGATGCATTCAGAAGAGTCTGGTCAGCAGGTGAAGGGATGTTCTCCCTCTACTCTACGCCGATGAGGCCCCACCTGGAATACTGTGTCCAGTTTTGGGCACCCCAGTTCAAGAAGGACAGCGAGCTACTGGAGAGAGTCCAGTGCAGGGTTACCAATATGATGAAGGGAGTGGAGCATCTCCCTTATGAAGAGAGGCTAAGAGAGCTGGGGCTCTTTAGCCTGGAGGAGAGGAGACTGAAGGGGGACCTCATCAGTGTCTATAAATATGTTAAAGGTGAGTTTAGGGAGGATGGAGCCAGACTCTTCTCCATGTCATCCAATGACAGGACAAGAGGCAATGGGAGTAAGTTGGAACATAAGAGGTTTGGGGTAAACACAAGGAAAAACTTTTTCCCGGTGAGGGTGACAAAGCTCTGGAATGGGCTGCCCAGGGATGTATTAGAGTCTCCTCTGAAGACATTCAAAACCCGCCTGCATGCGTTTCTGGGTGACTTGGTCTAGGTGATCCTGCTCTGGCAGGGTTGTTGAACTAGATGATCTTTTGAGGTCTCTTCAAACCCCTAACATTCTATGATTCTAATATTTTAACTAAAATTCTCAATTGACTGGTTTACATAAGATATCTGTAAAATAGTTTATTGTCAGAGTCCACTGTTTTTCTCATAAATGCAAAGTCTTACCTTTTAAATAATTTCTGCAAAGGGACATACAATCAGGCCTCATCTGCAGCTTACAGTTACTTTTTTTTTTTTTTTTTTTTTCAGGAAGTTCCAACCCTAGCTGACTGTTAATCTCCTAAATCTGACAGGACTCTTCTATTGACTGTGACACTGTCCCTAAATACTGTGGGATTTTGTTCTCCTATTCTTTGTGTTCTTCCTTATCCTCAGAAAATATGTGACTAGAAACCACAGGCTGAAACTAGGTCAGAGCCTCGAAGATCTCTTGTGGAAATCGAAGATAAAACCAAGAAAATAAATAAAACAATGGTGCATGTCAAACCTGTCAAGCAAGAAAATTGACATAAAAAAGGAATATTAGTTAAACTATGGAAGTCTACATCATACAACATATCCACCAATATCCTCGGCACTGCGAATATGGGCAATAATAACAATGGGATACAGGAGGCTGGAAAAGAATAAGCTGGCATCTTTGTGATAAACTAAATGTTTAGCTTGGGGAAAAAGTTATGTCCTAAAGAAATAATAAAAAAATCACTAAACAGTATCAAAGTGAGTAATTTACAATTAAAAAATATCTCAAACTTTATAATCTGTTAACATTTCTAAAAGATTGACTAACTGAAAGTTATTTTAGTCTTATTTAGCATGTTCATTAATTAGACTGTTCTAAGGTTTAAATGGATAAAAGCTAACACTATGAAAAAGCAATGTAAATTCCACACTGACATATTCTACTATATACTGATAAAGTCTGCTGATTTCACATACACAGTAACTGCAAATTTCACTTGGTACAAAATAAATCCATCCACTAGAATCCACCCTCTCTGTTCATAAAAAATATCCTACAAATTAAAACATAAGACCTCAACTAACTCATCATTTTGTAATGATGCACAGAATGATACACTTATGCCTAAAAGTACCCTCTGTTTGCGGAAGTCTGTGCTTCACTAAATGAAAACAATTCTGTGTGAAAGAGACTTACAACCTTTAGGTAATCATTTGCACCAGGACCTTACATGGGAAGTCTTCTGGGCACCCACAAGAATACAATTTAACAGAGGAAACAATAGAATCTTTTCCTCTGCATTTACATTTGTCTTTAGAGAGTATAGAGGATCTTGCCTTCCTTGAGGATTTCATCATATGACATGCATATGCCCTGGAAGAACATATGCATGTCTTTTTCTAGATAGTTCCTGTGTTCTTCAAGCTCTTCTGAAACACTAACTTTTTGTGGGAGCAGAGCTATGGTACAGAATGGACAGAAAACACACAGAACTGTAACTGGTAAAATTAAAAGCGAGTACTTTCCCCTGTCTTGAGCAAGAGAAGATGTTAAAGTTATCTTGGCTACTATTTTAAATACATTAAGTACTATTTTAAAAAGTACTTAAGTACTATAAAACCCCTTGTGGTGGAAGTGTAAACACACTCTTCTGGGTCTCTGGTGCAGCACAAGACAACATGAAGATTCTGCATGTTCATGGGCAGGAATGAAGAGAAGGCAGCAAAAGCCAAACTTCACAGACATTTCTCCGTTTCTGATGAACCTGCAGGTTTTGTGGAACAAATTTAACAGAGGAGATCTGATACAGATGATTGCTGCCTCACTAGAAGACAGATGGAATAAATAAGTTCCTAATGGACAGCAGAAATAGCTAGTGAATGGATAAGTGGGACAAAATATTTGGAATTACCTTAATCTACTAAAACTGCAGCAATTCAAACTCCCAAATGAAGGACTCCCTGCAGAAAACCAATTCCCACGCCTTCTGACAAATAAGAAAAAAAAAAACCCTTTATATTTTTGAACATTTTCTTTAAGTATATGACATTCATGGGTTTTTACAAGTATTTGTAAAGCCTTCACTCTTACCCTCCAAAACAACAGTACTGCAGGAAAAGGAAACACCACACTGCTGGGAAGCAAGGGCAGGGAGCAGTAGCTTGAAAACCTTTGAAAGCCTTTCATGTTAGACTCCAGAATATAGAGTGACAATGCTGAAAACGTCTTCCTTGTGTTTTGACAGTAACAATTCTCTGTATCTTCCATTCTTCTCCATCAGAGTTCAAATAGAAAGCATGATTTAAAAAAAAAAAAAAGTAATCCATTGACAAGAGTAGTTAAAAAAAAGATGTAAATTAGGTAATATACTGAAAGAAAATGCTCTTCAAGAAATTTTAAGAATAGAACAAACAGGCAGAAAACGCATCAACAACCATAACAGAAAGGACAGGATTTCCAACATAGCAATTCCCAAAGAGGAGAGGTACAACTCTACATGCCCTTCAGTTTACCACAGACAACCACTGAATTGTACAGATAAACTGAAAAGAAACATCACAGAAACCTGGTCCAACTGCTGCAAACAACATGCTTGTTGTTTGTTAATTTCTATACCAAATGTGTTTGGTTTATAGGTCAAAGTATTGTCTCTCAGAAATCATCTAAAATGCAACCCCAATGTTCCCCTTTCCAGGGAAAAGAAGCTACAGAATTCCATCAAACTTCACCTGGGGACACTTGCACAACCTCCCTGTATTGCAGTTAAGTTCAGAGGCACAAACATGCTATTTTTCCTTTCTGCCTCACATATGACTTTGATAGATACAACATCTGTGTAAGTGAATGAAATCCAAGATAGTGATGATGAACAGAGGGACCAGAATTTTGTTCCATCATTCATTATAGAGTCTGAAACACTACCAAAAGAAAGGGTCAATCCACCCATTGTGGAGGGAGTATTTCACAGATACGGAAGGACTTAATTCCTCTTTTCAGCCTAGAAAAATGTTTTAAGCTGTTAATGGATGCATGCAAACACTGGTGTGAATCATCTTGGCTGATATTCCTGTGAATCACCCACAATATCTGTTACTCATGGAAAAAAATGTAGATAACTTGTAACTCCACAAGATATCCAGAAAACCTTCAAAATTAATGGAAACATTGGAGGGGTTCTGCAAAATGCTATCTCTCCCAGTTATCCTTTAATTTGGGTAACATTCAAAAAACTTCATGCAACTTATGTCTTGAATTTTAGGTACGAAAGACTAAGGAAAGGATATTATTTTCTTTAGTGAGCTGAAACACATTACTCCAGGGTGCATTAATGAATTAAGGAGGTGTGTAAAAGTTTAAGAGTACTGTGGCTAGCCGCTCTCAACATCATCTAATTCACAGCCTCATTAAAATTTTCATATGATCTAAACCAGAGTGTCTTGTCAGGTTTAACAAGCAAGGGAAAAGACTTCAGATTAATCTTCATTTCAACAAATGACTGCCTAAAAAAATAATAAAATTGCAATGTTATTATAGGTTAGATATGTTATAGGTCAGATATAATGTAATTTATTAGATGATGAGTCAAACAGTAATTCAGAGACTGTTCCCAGACACAAGGAATTAAATCTCCTCTTCCCTTTCATGCCACTTAGTGGCATATCCACTTCTGAGAAGACTCTTAACAGGTTAACAATTCAGAAAAGATACTGCAGTTAGAGTCTTAGCATGATTTGCAAATATCTTTTTTTGGATATAAACATCATACTTCTGAAGTACAGCAAAAAACCTGCCTGATCTGTCTCCTAGGAGGTATTTCTAGATAGATTTAAGGAGCTTACTCCTTTTCACCTAGATTCTAAAATCTCATTCAGATAACTTCAACATGTAAATTTACAACAAGCCCTCTATTTACAAAATCATAGTTTGTGTTAATATTTAGGATCTGTGAATTGTTCTCACAACATATACTAGAAAAATTCTCTTAAACCCTTCCCAAAGCAAGTTCTAATCACTGATACAACAGATTTAAATTTAAAACTACCTGCAGTGATTCAAGTTTCCTTTGCTGTTTCTGAGAGATGAATATACTTGAGTGTTATAATTTTACTTAGGTTACATTCTGCTCACATAAACACATCTATTTCATCTTTATCAACTCCATTTCAAATGTGTATAAATATAAATAAATTTTATTTGGTAAAACACTGTGCACAACTACCAATAAGCACCCATTTTCATTCAAGACACAGTTTTACTACAGCAGTAAGATACACAAAATTGCTAGTACATGCCATGATAAGAATTTTGAAAATCATTACTGGTTTCAGTCAGACATATATTTTATTAAAATTATTCTTTAGTGCTGAATATGGTATTTCATTTTAACATAAAGGAATACTTCTATATCCTCCAAAACAGTAAAACAGTACACTCAAACACAGAACAGCCGACAATGAGGAGAAACAAAACAAACACAAAACTAACATCTTTGCTCTGAAAGCTCTGTTAGGCCTGGCAGGTAACCAAAGAATAGCTTAATTCTGAAATAAGAAAGGACAAATATATTGTGAACTTTGGAGTTTAAGTCCCAATAGCTTTGTTCAGATGCGAACGGGCCTAGTGCATTCACATATTTCACATCCAGCTTTGTAAGAATTTCTGCACAACACAGATTCCACATTGGGTTTCCAGCACAGAGAATATGCCCCAAAAGACAAAACTGAAAGAATCCAAAAATACAAGATAGGATGCATGACCAGAATGAACCTAATTTTCATTAAAGCATTACATTTTTGAGCTTGTTAACCAGTTCACTTAATTATTTACTCACTCCAAAATGTCCTTTATCTAAACTATACAGACACTTTATCACCTTTTGGTAAACATTAGAGGGGGAAAAAAAGAGTGAAAAACACTAAGAAAACAAACAAACAAACAAACAAACAAACAAACAAACAAGGTTATACTAATAATTCCAGGAGTGTAACTGATCTTTCAACAATTATAAACTTTCTAGATGTTGTTTGCTCGTTAAAATAGCTTTGTTTGCTCCAGAATCACCTTCTGTCTTAAAAGGAAATCACTTATGATTTATTTTTAAATTTAGAGACCACACATGGGTAAGTTTTAACATTAAAAACAAAACAAAACAAACAAACAAAACAAAACAAAAACCAAAACCAAATGAAACATAATTGCCTTCCCTTCATATATTTTAAAAGCCAGTGATACTATTACGGCTTTGTAATTCATGCAGCAAAAGGCAATTTTAGTTACATGCACTTCTACAAAGTGCATTAAAACAACACATGCAGCAGAATCAATATTAATGTTTCTTTTGCAAGTTTTATGAGCAGTGGAATTAAGTCCACTAGCAGTACAGCACTCTACATTTTAATACAGGACTCACCAAAACTTAAAAAGCCAATGCAATCAACAGATGTTTAGCTTTTGGCACAACTGTCTAAAATGGACATGGATATAACTACAATTGAAATAAACTGCATTTTTCCTGTCCTCAAAAAAGAGACTGATGTTCACATTAAGACTTTTGGTGACCAAGTTAGCAAAGAATTTGTAAGCATCTTTTCCAACACAAACTCTTCTATGATTCTATGATCAAGGCCATACAGATAAGAAACTATATACCTGTATAGCAGCAACCTTATTAGTGAGTTGTCTCTCTTAAATTATACACATTTTAATGACTAAAATCAAAACTATCCACTACTGGTGTAGACCAAGATTTGACTTTGTGGAATTTATTTCATTCATGCATACTCCAGTTTCCTCATCTGAAAAAAAAAAAAATAATAATATATATCATAAAGAATCCGCTTCAATGTTTTATTCAGCAATGTTGGTGAAGTTCTTCAAATTCCCTAGGGATCCTGTTATTCTTAGCAAACACACTAGAGACAGCAAAACTAAACAATCGCATCTCTAGAGAGTTGTCTACAGACTATACTTTTCAACAGTTCTCCAATTGTGATTATGAAAAGTTGTTCACTCAAATGTTTACTCCAGGATCTCAGATACAAATGTATGTGTATCATCCCAGTTAGCAGGAAATATTACAGTTGTCTACAGACTTACTAATCAGTTAGGATCAGGATTTAAAACTGGGGAGGGGAGGTATGTGTGGGGTGTATCATCGGCTCGTCATTCCAAGAAAATCTATAACCACATGGTGAAGGTAGGGGAATGGGGTTAAAAATTACAGCATGTCTAAGTTACTGCAGGAAGGAAGGACAATTTCCTATCTAGCTCCCACAGCTGGTTCCAATTCTGTTACTGTTTCGATTACTAATTCTCCCATACCAACCATAAATTTCTTTCAGAACATTAACTTTAAGCTGTTTTATAGCAGCACAATTTTATGTAATGTGACATGAGAATAGATTGCTAAGTGACTTTATACATCTGGAAAGAGGAAAAGCTAAATTCACATTGTACATGTGAGGTCCATGCTTGCAAGGAACACACCTTTCTCTGTGTTTCACTCAGGTATATCCTTTTAACATGCCTATGTCAGAGGGTGACCTTTAAAGAGTTCCTCCAAGTGAAAGCATTCTATGATTCTTGCCAGATGATGTATCTCATATTGTTAATGTTTAATCGTTAAAACTGTTGCAATAGCCAGTGACACTGCAAATCATTTTAAAGATGTTCAGGGCTAGTACTAAGCACTAGGGTAAAAATAACAGCCAGTGTGAATATCTTGAGTTTGATTTTAATCATAAAAGCTGTAATTTTTAAAAGTTGTACCCAAGAATTACTGAACATGCTTATCTTCTATACATTTATATGTTATGACTCTATAAAAGTTGAGGATCTCTCTGGCACGCTGTATCAAAAATACTTATTTCTATACACATAATGTAGTCTGACATTAAACCTGACAAGACCTATAATTAAACAGAGTATCATTGGTTTCTATATAGCAATTAACTAACTAATACAGAACAGAATGTTTGTGGTTGGAAGGGATCTCAAAAGATTATCTAGACCAACTCCCCTGTCAGAGCAGGATCACCTTTATTCAATACTGCTCACCTGTGGATTATACAGGAATAAATACATTTGCAAGCCAAATTATGCCCACACATCAGATCCAACACTTTATAGCCACTGCCCAAGAAGCCTGAGGTATAACAGCATACAGAAGCAATGCTTCCACTTTTTAACCCAGATGAAGATGAAAATTATTTTCATATTCTTATGAAAAGTCTTATTTTACAGACTTTTACTGACATTATGTTGACCTTGTATGTTTTTCTTAATCTGTAACTGTTACAAAATGTAGAATATTAGATATTACCTACAAGATCTTTCCTTAAGTTATTCAAGAAGCTTCCTGAACCTCCCCACAAGGAGTTGCTGCAGACACTCCACAGTATATAAAGTATTTGTGCTACCAGAAAAGTTTTCTTCCTTTTAAAACCTAAAATTTAAGGTTGGATTATATTACTCAAATTAAGTCACTACTAACTGTATACAGAACAACCATGTTATTCTAGCTGAAATGTTCCCAGGGATGGGGCTTCTACCACCTCATTGGGAAACCTGTTCCTGTGTTTTCCCAGCCTCATCATAAAAAAAGTCTTCCCTTTATCTAGTAAAAATCTACCCTCATTTAGCTTAAAACCATTACACCTTGTCCTATTGCTAGAGACTTTATCAAAAAGTTTGTCTCTTTCTTATAAACTCCCTTTAATAACTGAAAGGCCACGTTAAGGTCTCAAAACCCCAGAGCGTTCTCTTTTCCAGGCTGAACAACCTCAGCTCTCTCAGCCCTTCTTCACAAGGAAGGTGTTCCAGCCCTCTGATCAGTTTCACAGCCCCCCCCCTTTGGACCTTCTTCAACATGTTCATGTCCTTAGAGGTGCACGCTTTGTTGGATACAAAATTATCTGGATGGCCAGACCTAAAGAATGATGGTGAATGAAGTTAAATCCAGCTAATGGCCAGTCATAAGTGGTGTTCCCCAGAGCTCAGTACTGGGGCCTGTTCTCTTTAATAACTATCAGTGATCTGGATGAGAAGATGAAGGGCACCCTCAGTATGTCTGCAGAGAACACCAACTCAGGCAAGTGTTTTAATCTGCTTGATGGTAGGGAGGCTCTACAGAGGGATCTGGACAGGCTGGATCAATTAGCCAAGAAATGGTAAGAGGTTCAACAAGGCCAAGTCCTACACTTGGGCCACAACAACCCCAGGCAACACTACAAATCTGGGGAAGAATGTCTGGAAAGTATCCCAGCAGAACAACTAACAACTGACTGGACATGAGCCAGCAGTGCCCAGGTGGCCAAGAACAACAGCATCATGGTTTGTATCAGGAATAGCTTGGCCAGCAAGAGTAGGGAACTGGCATAAGTTGAGGCATAGGAAGTTTCATGTAAACATGAGGGGGAATTTTTTCACTGTGAGAGTGATGGAACACTGAAACAGGCTGCACAGGGGGGTTGTGGAGTCTCCTTCTCTGGAGACATTCAAAACCTCCCTGGATGCGTTCCTGGGTGATCTGATCTAGGTGATCCAGCTCTGGCAGGGGGGTTGGACTAGATGATCTTTTGAGGTCCCTTCCAGCCCCCGAAATTCTATGATTCTATGAATTTATAATCCTTGGCACTGGCGAGGCTGCACCTCAACACTGTGTTCAGCCATGGGCCCTTCACTACAAGAAAGACATTGATGTTCTGGAGCATGTCCAAAGAAGGGCAACAAAGCTTGTGAATGGTCTAGAGCACAAGTCTTATGAGGAGAGGTGGAGGGAAGTGGAATTGTTCAGCTTGAAGAAAAGGAGGCTGAGGAGAGACCTTCTCATCTTCCTGAAGGGAGACTGTAACGAGGTTGGAGTTGGTCTTTGCGTGCAAGTAACAAGTAATAGGACAAGAGGAAATGACCTATGTCACACCAAGGGAGATTTAGGTTGGATAATATTAAAAACTTATTTACAGAAAAGGCCAGGGAAGTGGTGGAGTCACCTTCCCTGGAGTATTTAAGACAACACATGTGGTGCTTAGGGATATGGTAAGCTGGCTGTGCTGGGTTAAAGGCTAGACCTGATCATATTAAGGTCCCTTTCAACCAAAATAATTTGACGATTCTTGCACTGAGGACTCCAGAGCCACATACGGTATTTCAAGTGAGGTTTCACCAAAGCAGAGTAGAGCTGGAGAATCACCTCACTCAACCAAATGGCCATGCTGCTTTTTGATGAAGCTTAAGGATACATTTGGCTTTCTGGGCAGTGAGTGAACATTGATGGCTCATGACCAGCTTTCCATCCACCAGCATCCCGAAGTCTCTGTGTAACGCTCATATTAAAAGTGAAATTGTTCAGCTGTTGAGAAAACAGATCTGTGGTATTTAAGAGCTCCTGGTGAAGGTTCTAGGGAATGGACAATTCCATAACTACTGCTTCACTAAATAAGGAAGCTAAAAAATAAAACCTCCAGAAGTTCTTCCCCTGTAACAAGCAAGTGTTTAAATGTAGGTCTAACAAGCTATTCTCAAAAAAACGCTAGTATAAAATAAGCCAAAAAAGAAGTAGAGAGGTTATAAACACTGGCTTTCCACAGGAAAAGTTAAGTGAGGGGAAGGAATGTATAACTCATAAAATAATCTGAGTCAAATGCAGTCCAAGAATTTTTTCCTCATATTTGCTCAATTTCCCTACTATGGACATTTTCCAGGCACCTAAGGTGGAAGCCAAAACAAGGATTCCCAATTTTGCATGGTTTGCTGGACTTGGGCAGAATTTAAATCCCATTTTGTGAAGTTTGTTCCATAGGTCTAAATTCTTCACATTAACCTCATATTTGACATCCTCCTTGGACATGTGATACATGAAGTGATACCATTTAGTTCTGAAACTAATCCTATCTCAGATAACACCTACTGGTGTCCTGAGATTGACTGTTTCCCAGGCCTTTTAACAATTTACATTTAATCTCTTGGAAGCCACACAACATGTACAATATATAAGCTTACAAAACAAACAGTTTTGCCACAACTCTGATTACATTATTCAGTTTACAAATAAAATGCTAAGTACAGATCACTTGAAGGCACTTTTCTTTGCGTGATAACTTTTTAAGTTCACCTTGCCTTCTGTGTCATACATTCAGACCCTCTGGATACTATCACAGGTAATATCCAGTAATAGCAAAACCTCTGACTGGAGAATGATGGCATCCTCTTGTCTTCAAGTTCCTCTCATGAGATCCTGATAAGTCGCTGTAGACAGAACTTCCTACCAGAACACATTATTTAGGTGAAGTCTCCCTTTGTAAACCATTTTTTTCAGAAACCACTGTATGGAGCAATCTATTAAAATGGGAAAACTCTGATAGTGAGGGTAACCTGTTCCTACCTGTGAACTGTTGCCCTTGGAATTCCAGGGTAGTACAGAAATAATAAAACAGAGACAGCAAAAGAATCCTGCTTTTAAAACACAGTGCTAAATTTGACACAAACATGTACAAGAATTATTAAAACCCACAATAAACTAACTATCCATGCATTTTCAAATCTTCACAGTCTCTACAAGACTGAACAATTTCAGTAGTGTGGAACACAGGTGAGGGAACAAGATAGCAAGAGTGAGTAAATGCATATAAATAGACTTTTGCAGTTCGTTGTGGGTATCAAGAACTTAGAAGTATCTATTAATACCAACAAGCACAGGGTAAAATTTTGCACAATAAAGGGAGTGGGGGAATTCTGGTTAAGACACTGGAATTTTTCATAAGATTAGATATTTGCTCTGAGATTATAATTACTGTTCAATTATATACTTGTTGACAAACCTGCACTTAAAGAACTCAAATAACCCATAAGCTACATTGTGAATTACATGCAACTTAACCTATCTATCCCAATCTATGAAAGATCAGAGATTACCTCCTTAGAAGTTGTTTTTACAACAAGGTATGTTAAGTCTAACATTTACACAATCAACCCTTCTCATTGTAAAAGTGCCAAGCTGAAAGATTATTGTCAGTGTTCCTCAGAGCTTCTACTCTGTGCCTCTTCAGCAAGAACAATGGCACAGAGTGAAGTCAAGCAGTGTATTCTCAGCAGCTGCCACACTGTTTTCCAAAACCCTATGAAATGTAAAGCTGGGCTGTTTTCTTGGATGAGAGATGAGTGGGCACAGATTAAAGATAAATTAAACACTATTTATTCATTTTATTTCAAATACAAACATTCTGCACAAGGTTTTGGATTTTTATTATCAGTTCCTGGACTGTTTCCTAACAAAAAAAGCCTAAAACCAACAATAATTTTTCTTTTAGACTGTTTGTGCCTCAGTCACTCCTGATCTTTTTTCTTTTAATCAGCAAAAACTGTGGTATATACAAACAGTTTTGCACCAAAAACAGTTAATAGGATGTTCACCTGCTCAATTTGGTTCTGAAGGCGAGACAGTTACATTAGTGTTTTCTCTTACAATCATAAGAGAAAACATAGCTTAAGGATATTATATCTTGCCCACATATAAATTAGGTTTAAAATTCTCTGAAGGAAAATTACATTACTGACAACTATTCCAAAAAAGTAAACAATCAGGAAGTACCAAGACTGGCTCCAGAAAAAAAAAAAATAAAAAAAATCTTTTTGCTATATTTAGAAGTTAAATAGGTTTGATAAATACATAACAGTCAGAAGGAACATGAATCTTAGCAATACTACATTTTCATTATTTTTCTCTCTCCATACTTTCCAAAGTAATAGTATATTATTTGAGTACTAACTTTTCTTCTGACACCTCACTTCCTCCCAAGCAGCAGAGGATCAACACTGTTCTTACCCCAATGACCTACTGTTAAGTGTTTTCTCATATTAGTAATTCTCACTCCTAAATGATACCTCTCTATCATTTAACTGTTGTGTCTGATCTGTATTACAGAAGATCTGCAATCACATTTTTTACTATAAACAGGATTTCAAAATGCAGCTAGACATAAAATTTTCTCCTAATCACACAGAGAAGCTGGATAATTTGTATGGTATTCTGCCACCCACTCATACTTGGTTGCAGACTCCATCATGAGGTTAGTCACTAAAAAGTATCAGACAAGGTTGCAGCATCCATTAGTCCCTACACTTTGAAATAACTCCCAAGAGTTAAACCAATACAAATTGTATTAAACTACAAAGAATAAAACTACAGCTGACAACTATTACTTTTTGACAGAACAGAACTAGTTTTCATTACTATCACATAACTTGGGAGAGGCTCATTAAAAATAGCCCTATAAATAGCATAGTTATGACTAATTCAGATTTAGTAACATTCATCTTACTCTGGGGAGTGATCTTTTTTTTTCTTATGAAAATGCAATGAGTTCTTGACTACTGCTCATTTTGCATTCAAACACTGATTGTGGTTTCTTATTTCATAGAATCACAGAATGATTTGGCTGGAAGAGACCTTCAAGATCATCAAGTCCAGTCATTAACCCTAGACTGCCAGGGTCCCTAAACCATGTCCCCCAGCACCATGTCTATGCGATTCATTATTTGGACTAAAAGATTTCAGGAAAATCACAGAAAATACCACTGAGCCTTCTCAAATTCACTATCCCGTGTATCATAATTGCACATCCATATATGTCATCTAAATGAGGAAGGAAAAACTTAAGGAAAACACACAAAGAAAACACTAATGATATTTTAAAAATTATTTTACATCGTCTCCATCATTTTAATATTCACCATAAGCAAAACTATTGGAGTTAAAAAACAGCATGTTTTTCAGAGGGTGTTAAGGCACTGAATGCTCACAAAGACCAAGACTTAAAACTGTAGAACAAGAAGAGTTTGTAGTAGTGGGTTTTATTTAAAATGATTCAGCACTCTATGTCAGAGTGGTCCTGTAAAATAGCTGTTATTAAGGTAGGGGTTTTTTTCTTCTGAATTTCCATTCCTGATTTTTTTGGTACTCTGTAGGAAAGGCAGTAATACTATTAATGTACTTAAAGAATGTCACTGAGAAACATGTTTATTCTTACATTTAAGACAACATGAATAGTTACATCATGACATTTGCTTACAAATGTCTGAAAAAGGTCAAAAATCCGGTTCTGAAAAAGACTACAGATCTGATGGCACTCACACTCAACTGATCCCTACAGATATAGCTAGAGCCTGATATGTAAGTATGCTTTCTTTGCAGAGAACTGTGTGTTCCAAGACACCCTAAGTAACACGTTGGTCAGAAAAAAAGCAGATAAATCCCTGTAACTCCAAATGATGCATGAAACTTGGAAGATTTGAGAAAGAAACAGTAATTATTCTGTGAGGTATGATTCTTCTCACCCCAATTTATGTTTTAAGTGAAGCCTAGCAAGTTCTTGAGATATATTTATATAGATTTATGCTACATTATATATTAGCCACGTTTGAAAATTGTACATGAAAATTCTGAAAGGCTAAGGAATTAAATAACCAAGTGTCATAATCACTGCCATTCAGATGCAGTTCAGAAGTTTAGGAATTAGTCAGTTTTACCCTTCTACTTAGAATATACCCAATATGAAGAATTAGAGTTCACCTCTTTCAAAGAACTGCAACTTCATCTTGAAATCTAATGCTGACATTTACCTTTTCAACTGCACTGTCTGCATCAGCTCTGACTTTTATAGCTAGTTTATTTTTTGAAAGAAACATGATCTTTTACTCCTTATTTGTCACTTCTGGTCCTGTCAAGCAAACATTTTTTGCAAAACTTGCTTTGTGCCTGCACATATGTAGCACAACCACTACATTTTTGTATTTGCAAGCAAGACATCTACTCAACCTGCAGTAGACAGGCTTCAGAGTTCATAGATTCATAGATTCATAGATATTAGGAGTTGGAAGGGACCTAGAAGATCATCTAGTCCAACCCCCCTG
>JAOEGS010003053.1:70318-86693 GCA_025447755.1 Corythornis vintsioides | reverse complement strand
CCGGGGTGAAGAGACGGGGCGGTGGTTTGCTGGGGGTGGGCTGCCCTGGCGGGTGTCGGGGCCCCGTGGGGGAGTCCCTCGAGGGAAAGGCGTTGAGACGCGGGACAGGTAGAGGCTTCGGAGGGAGCTGCAGCTGTGAGGCACCTCGTGTGTGTGTGATTGCGTGCGGGGGAGGAGTTGTTGTCCTGCTCCTGGACAGCCTCGTGTGTTTGTGTTGTTGCCGCTCCCACGGCCGCGCAGGAGCGGAGCGGGTCAGGTGGTGCCGGCCGGAGCCACCGCCTCGGGCACTTAGACCTCACAGCTGCGCTTGGCTGAAAGCTTGGCCGATGGAAGGTGTTATTCCGGGCGATCCTGGGCACCCTGCTCTGTTGTGCTGTGCCGAGCCAGGGCTCTATATTCACGGATCAGTATCTATGAAATCAGAGGTTTGGGTAATTAGAGCCTAGACAAATCTTGGGGAGCAAATGATATCCCGAGGCATCTGGGAGACAGGGAGCTTTCCCTTGTTGGACATGCAAGAGCTGTGCATTTGCATCTTTTGGGGGAGAAGGGAAGCGGTGGCTTTCCCAGCCTGTAGGAGAGGTGTGCTCCGTGCTCTTAGGGCTCTGAGAGCAAACGGGGGGCGGCACCACTGCACTTGTGGTTTTTGCTCCTGGGCGAGCACTTTGGTGTTTCCTTCCTGCAGGTAACTGGCCAAGAGTGTGTGGTGGCCTCTGCACAAAGCAGCTCTCCAGTCTGTGCTGGGATTTGTGTAGGCTGTTCCTTTGCCACAGGAAAGGTGAGTAGGATTATTTCCATGTGTTGCTCTAAGGCTTTCTAGCTTAAATGCTTCCATAAGTGAACTGATATTCAAACAGCCCCGGGACTGCCAATCCTTTATAAATTTGTTTGAGAATGGTGATTCTGCTTAATCTTTTATGTAACTGACCTGGAGTTTATGGTCCCCAGATGATCTTAGGTCTTCATTCATGTCTTTTTTTAATTATTTTTTTTTTTAGTTTATTCATTGAGTTTCCAGAAGTACCCAGCTGAGAATTGGTACAAACAGGTGCATCCCCTGCATTGTTGGGTATTGAGGTTTTTTGGCATTGTCTTAATTTGGCTTTGCAAATTATGCCATCTGTTCCTTTTGATAATACAATCAATTAATCTAAATAATGAAGTGTCTGCAGAGATAAAGCTTTTTATGGGACTGTGTTTTGTTGAGTAGTTCATGCTGTGAACACACTGCAATTGTTAATTGTATCCATGGGACACTGGAGAAAGCATTTCTTAAGTCAAAGTGATGTGATACTTGTTTCTGTCATAAATGTGGTTCAGTATTGTATCTGATGGGAGGTGACTGCTGAATCCTAAGAGTAGTTGATTTCTGTGTTTGATGTACAGATTTGTTGAGAGTCAAAGTGGAATGTGCCAAGGGGGTTTGTTCAGGATGCTCTTTGTCATACACAAAGTTCAAGGCTCTGTTGCATGAAATCACAGATTTTCCTTTGTATTTACTAGCTGTCTGTTGTGTTTCAGACAGTATATCCTAATATTCTGTTAAGATCTATTCATCCTCAAATGCTTTCCAATGCTGAGCTGGGGAGTTGTTGTGTAGTGCCCTTGTGTGCTGTAGGCTGTATCTTCTGTGGACTGGAGAACTTAGCTGCTGTTACTGTCCAGATCAAATTGCTGAGGCTGTTCATGAATTCAGTTTTTCTATAGACTCTTTGAAAGTCTGGTGAAAGTGAACACTGGTATTGTGCTGAGTGCTTCCCAAAAACACGGGCCTAATCCATTCTCCTGACCTGATCCAGGGTTACAGTGGGCCTCAGTTTGAGATGCTTGGAGACTTGGAGTGTGATTGAAGCAGTTGCAACTGATTTGAGATGATGGGAGCTCCCACAAGCACGTCTCTTCTGGAAATCTAGTCCAAAGTTGTGTGTGCAGAAATCAGGCCTTAGTCTCTCACTGTGCCTGGTTTTGAGAGCTCTCTGTTCATTTCACCATACAGCAATCATCCCAGTGCAGAGTTCTACCCATTACTCTGTCTATTGCTATCTAGTCTAAGTTGGAGTGATCAGGTGGGACTTGGAGAGTTGCAGTGCTGTGTTAGATGCTTTCAGGCATCACACCATCTGCCAGATCTTGGACTACATTGCAAAAGCTTGGTTGAGTGGTCAAAATCCATCTCCCATTGAAGACAATCCGGGGTTGTGTTGTGTAGACAAAAGGAACAAGAGGTATTGTGTGCCCTTACATGAGGACAGCAAATACACCATATCTGAGCACTGTAGAAGGGAAAACATTAGTCCTGATGCCTGTGAATCTGGCATTGTAATTCCCAGATAAGAGGAAAAAATGTACTCCAAAGTCAGGAAGGGCATTGAATCATTTGAGAACCCTTCTGGACTCAGTGAAATGAGGACTCAGTAGCTGTGTGTTGTATCCTAGAGTAGCAGTGTTGTCCCACTTGAGTGTGGAGGAATGGAGGAAGGTGAAAAGATATCAGACAGAGAATGGCTTAATTTGCAGGACGATGGAGATATGAGGAAAAGAAGCTATTCAGAGTATGATTATGGTGACATCTCTCCTGGGGAAAGTCATATTTTCTTTGTATTGCTGTTGCCCTGGCTGAGGTTCACAGCTGCTGTCTGTGCCTGTTTTCCCTCAGGAGCCCGGGTAGGTCTGGGTTGCTCTAAAAAGTTTGGGCTCCATGTCTTACTAAAAATGTGAGATTCCATTCTTGGGTTGGGAGGCTCTGAGAGGAATCTGTTGGCAGGAACAGCTTGTACAAATCTGCTACTAATCGATTGGTGAAGTGGGCTAGTAGCTACAAGCTGGGTGGAGGATGGTGCTTTTCTTACCATGTGAGGGTGGGAAGGAATTCAAAGGCAGGACATCCTGAAGGTAAAAAAACCTACTCAGCAGACACTTCTTTCTTGGGATGTTCTACTAGTTGTCTGCTCTTTGTTGTGACATTGCTACTGGTAAAGCATCACCTGTGGGATGTTTGATGTATGTCTTATCTTTCTGTACAGATGCATCACTATTAGATGCCAGACCAGTTGTCCCCTGAGCTAAGTGGCAGTCAAAATGGTGAAGTACAGGCTTGTTCTCCTGAGGCACGGGGAAGGAGCCTGGAACAAGGAGAACCGCTTCTGCAGCTGGGTGGACCAGAAGCTGAGCAGCGATGGGGTCAAGGAAGCTCAGAACTGTGGCAAGCACCTGAAGGCCCTGGGCTTTGAGTTTGACCTGGTCTTCACCTCCGTGCTCAGGCGCTCCATCCAGACTGCCTGGCTGATCCTGGAAGAGATGGGCCAAGAGTGGGTCCCCATTCAGAGCTCCTGGCGGCTGAACGAGCGTCACTACGGTGCCCTGATTGGCCTCAACAGAGCAGAAATGGCTCTGAATCACGGGGAGGAGCAAGTGAAGCTATGGAGGAGAAGCTATGATGTCACCCCCCCTCCCATCACGGAATCCCACCCTTACTACCAGGAGATCTACAACGATCGGCGGTACAAATGCGGCGACGTGTCCCAGGATTCCCTCCCCAAGGCTGAGAGTCTGAAAGATGTGCTCGATAGACTCCTTCCCTATTGGAATGAGAAGATAGTGCCCGAACTGAAAAGTGGCAAAATGATCCTTATCTCTGCTCATGGGAACAGCAGCAGGGCGTTGCTGAAGCATGTGGAAGGTAAGGGTCTTCCTTTAGCCTTCCCTTCTCCTTGCTCAGCACTCTGAGCTTCACGTCTTGTTCTGGAGCATATGCTGCTTGGCTGGGCAGTGTAACACTTGGTGTCTGGCTCCCAGTAAGAAGTCAGCCTGTTGGAACAGGAATCAAACTGGCAGATATGGAAGGGGAGGGAATTACTTGGTTTAATGTGCTTAAAAAAAAGAGGAAAATGCTTTCACTGTGTGTTTTCGCTGCTTGTTTTAAACTACTGTATTCAAACCAACTTTGCAGTTGAGCTGAAGAGCTTTTGTCTGTTTTGGGGTTTATTCATCTTGCTTTGTCAGAAGGGCTGAAGTCAATCTGTTTATTGAACAAGCATTGCTATAACAGCAGAATCAAGTGCTTGTCTTGAGTTGTGGAAGACATTCTTGACTGTTACTGTAGTGGCTTCATTCTTGAGAATTGTTTACCTTAAAAAGCTGTCGTGGTGGAGTTCAGTAGAGAATTGGCATTTGCTGAAAAAACTCAAAAAAAAAAGTGAACCACTTCCATGAAACCATGCTGGCTAAGCCCTTGGGGGTGAAATGCTGCAAGCTGATCACAGGTTCAGCAGAAACTGGACTGTGTGCAGGTATTGCACCATGGCTGGGGCTTGCAGCATCAGTGGGTGGTTAGGGTTACTGTCAAGTTAGCATAGCTGGGTGCCTTGAATTGAGACCAGAGACCTGTGTAAAAGCAGCTGCAAAGCTTTTGAGACAGTCTGTTAGGGAGACCTTGCCAAGGGATGCCTATATTCAACTAAAGTAGAACAGGGCTATGTCTCTTGTCTGTCCTACACTATACCTTGTCCCTCCTAGCATGTGCTTCATACAGAAATGTGAGGAATCCTTAGCAGAGGATCTAATTCTGTCCACTGTTCCATCAGCTCCCTCCCAGGAGCAGTTGCCAGATACATGCAAGTTGCCCTGCCCTTTTTGCAGTGGATATTGGAATTGCAGAGCTGGCCTGAAGGGTGCCATGAACAGAGCTTTAAATGCCTATTATTGCAACCTGCTCTTCTTTTCCAAAGCTCTTGTCTATATCTAGCTTGATCAAAGAGGTTCCTGGTCTGCTCTGCTGATTGTCTCCCTTTCTTTCTTGAAAGGTTGTGAGTTGGGAGCAACTTTGGATTCTTGCTGGGATTGGATCTGTTTCAGCAGTGCTTAAAGTTTCAGTCTGCTGTATTTATAGCACCCTCTGTGAGGCAGGCTTTGTTTTTGTGGACTCTTCCTGACAAGCTTAGTTTGTCTTGTTCAGTGGAAGCTTCTTGGCCCCTCTATCTTGGCTGGAGCCATGTTTTTTTGGTATTTAGACAACTGGGCTCCAAATGCTTCAATCTTGCACGAGTTCTTGGATGTCAGTGATAATCTTGGAAGATATAGTTTGTAAACTTTAAATTGCAGTAAATATGAATGTTTTTATTGGGTTTAAACTCATGAAACACTTCTACTGGTCTCCCTGTGACATTTAATGCTTTTCTGAAAGACTTCCCCAGTGGGGCTGCTGGGCTGTGGTCCTTTCCCTAAACAATCTCTCTGGATTTGATAAGTGCCACCAAGGCCAAATATGGCCATTTTGTGCAATCCTGTTGAAGATTTGATGTCAGCATGAATTTTTAAGTCTTTGAGCTTGTCCTTTCCTTTCAGGGTACTGATTGGTTCTTCTGTCATGCTCAGGTGTCTATGTGGTGATGCTAAGAATGACTGTAACAACTAAAAAGACACCTGTTGGTGTGGTTTGTTTTCCTACACTGTCTGGTATGGCCTCATCAGGGACCACAAGGTCAGAGTGATCAGGAGCCATTTATGTAATGACAGTTGGGTCTGGCTGAGATGGAGTTGGTTTCCCCATAGCAGCCCTCAGTGCTGTGCTTTGTCTTGGTAGCTAGAGAGGTGTTGCTAACACATCAGTGCTTTGGCTGCTGTGAGCAGGTCTTGGCATCTCCAACACTTTCACCCTACTGGGTTGCTGAGAGGTGGGTGGGATCTTGTGAGGGCACAGAGCTAGGACAGCTGACCCAGACTGATCCAAGTGATATTCCAAACCATGGGATGTCTGCTCACTAAGAAAAGCTAAGAGAGAGGGGTGGGAGAGGAGCACCATTCATCATTACATTGACCTTCTGGAGCAACTGCTCCATGGACCTACCTTCTGGGAAGTGGCTGGACATCACCTACTTAGGGGAAGTAGAGAATAAATTTGGTTTTCTGTTGCTTCTGCATGCAGCCTTTGCTTGTGCTTTATTAAACTGCCTTTATCTTGACCCATGAGGTTTTTCAGTCTTATTTTCACCCCCTGCTGCCCTGTTGAGCAGGCCAGTGATAGAGCAGCTTGGTGGGTACCTTGTGTCCAGCCAAGTTCAAGCCACCACAGTTCTTTGTGCTCAGTGATGCTCTGCCACACAAACCCAATAGAGACATAAAAAACCCTGTCAGGCACAAGGGTGAGACAGCTGTAGATAATGTGCTGCAGCCATGGTTATATCCCACCCACCTGCTTCCTTTCCTGAAAATCTGCAGTGGGATAACTTTTTTCTGAAGAGATTAATAGCCAGATTCTAGCACTGTGCCCACTTCCCTCTACCCTGCTGAAGCTTGGCTGTGCCAGCCTGCAGGGAGGGCAGAATCTGCCCTGGTACATTTAACAGGCTAAGGTGTCAGTGTGAAGCTCCTGGTGGAGCTAGGAAGGTGCTATGACTTGGTTTGGATCTCAATTACAAAGCACCAGTTGTAGAATAAGCTTGTTGTGGCTGAACTAGGGTACATGATTGTGTTTTGTTGGGTCAGTCAGCTGACCTCAAGGGTAGTTGACATGCAGGCAAGGGAGGTGTGTGGCTATTTTCAGTATCTATTGTTTTTGCTTTGCCCTGACCATAAGAATAGAAGGAAGGAACTTGGTAAGAACAGGTGAGGAGAAAGCTGAGCCATCCCCTGCAGGACCTGGCTGTGGGTGCTCAAAATCAAGTGCAGTGGAGTTTGCAGCACTTTGCAGGGTGCAGGTATTGCAAAGCACTTCATGGGATACCAGGTAAAGGTGAATTCTTGACTGCACAGAGTTTTGGGCTCTGATCACCTAGTTCACTTAAATGGAGATGGGAAAGAATTTGCAATGTCATTTTGAAAGAGACTTTTTGTAGTAAGTGCTGTACCAAATTCTTATGATCATGTACCTAACAGCAGCAGGTTGGGAGCAGCATTTGCCAGGTACTGCCAGGGGGACACAAGAGATGTCTTCCTGAGGAATATAGTTGCCTGGTCAGCATTTTTATCAGGGCTAATGAGAAGAACATGCTGAGTACTTCAGGAATGCCTGTGGATTCTCTTGGCTGTAAGTAGGTAGGACCTTAGCTTTAAACCTTCCTGGGGAAAAGACTGCTTTCAGAAACATGGTACCCTTCAGCAGTGCTGAGACCCAGTGTTATCCTGCAGGGAAGTGTTGCTGCTTCAGTGGTCTTATTTCCCATTGCACCTTGTAGTGAGCAGGTGAGTCCTTGCCCTGGTCTTACCCTTCTCCCCTGTGAGGCAGGATGGGTTGTGATATAGCCCAGCTCAGATGAAGTGCAGGAAAGGTCACTTGGCTATAGTTACAGCATATGAAGTAACTGGATACCAGTTAGCTTGAGCTTGTCATGGCTGGAGCCTAGATGTGATCTCTTCACTGCCCTCCCAGCCTGCTGCTGAGTGTGGTCTGTGTGCATGTTGTGTGACTGACAAGCCTGAGCAGCATCTTGATTCCTGAAGAACAGAAATCCTATACATAGGAGCAGGGCTGAAATAAAGCAACAGACACTTAAGTTTTGTCAGAATTTTTCATCTGACTTCAGCTTGCAATTCCAACCTTCTGCCTGTGAGGCAACACTTCTGTCTGAGGAAGAACCCTGAGGAGAAAGCCAACCTTCTTGCTGGAGCTTGTTTATCCTAGACTGCACTGTTTTGTTTTGTAAAGCAATTCTTATTGGTGTGGTCACTGAATGTTCTGTCAAAACAGTAAAATGCATTTCTGAATCCATGTAGCTACAGCTAGTTTTGTTTAATCCAGCTTTAGAGGAAAACTTTAACTATCCTGGCTGCTGACCACATGTGGTTTGTCTAAATTCTCCTGCATTGCTTCATCTGCTTTGTGTACATGTGAATGGTTTAGTCTGGGAGGCTGAGAGGTGGGCAGAACACTTCCTAGGGCCAGAGTCTCTGTGGATACATGGTGCTGTGTATGTTAAAATCTAATATGCTTAAGAATCCTCCAGGGAAGAGCTCAGGCAGCTTAGCTGCTTGTTTTGCAAGCCAGAGTCCTTGAGAATGATGGTGGTGGCTGGTGAAGTGTGGTTTTAATTTGGGATGCTCCTGTGCTGCTCTTCTGTCTGTCTGATTGATGCCTACCTTTTACCATTCTTGTACATGAGGATTGCTTAAACTGGTAGAGTAGGACCTTTTTTTAATGGGCTGATGGCTCAATAGGTTACAAGGTGTAAGCTTCTTGAGAGAGCTTGTCCCTTTCTCTTGCTCCATGCCCTTCTGAAACTGAGGGCTAATCTACAGCTGGCTGAAGTGATTAGCCTAATCAAAAAAAGAATAGGTCCCTACAAAAGTTGTGTGCTTGTGTAGTCCTGGGGTGGGGCTCATGAAATGTTTCTTACCTCATGATTAGCCCTTTTTCTGACCTGTTGCCATCCTGGGTAGCCTGGCTTTGGGCTGTCCTGGTGAGATGTTGGCTCTGCTTTTCTCCTTAATGTGAAAATCAGTGCTAGATTTGCACCCACGTGCCCTGAACCATCTGTTTTGTCAGCTGCTCAAGAGGATGTTTGCTTCATACACCTTGCTCTAGTTTATATGGTGGCTTCATTTTAGAAGCTTGATTGTGTTTGGTAAGCATGAATTACTCAGCTGTCCTGCTTTACAACAGATGACTGCTGCTGTGACCTCAGTGCCTCTAAAAGGGGCTGAATGTTGCTGTTCCCACTAACACCAGGCTTCTTTTCACTGAAATTTCTGAGGAATGTCTCTGCAGTCAGTGCTTCTCACAGAGGCTTTTGTAGAAACTTGACTGAGGGTTTGGCCTCAATTCACAAGGATGCTTTGGAGACTTGATATGAAAATAACCATTCATTTCATTGATACTAAAGCCCCAAAATATTTACTAAGCATAGCTGGTTAAAATAAATTTTCTCCCCAGGTACATGTTGTTTTAGTGAAGTGGAAAAATACAGGGAAATGCTCCAAGGTGTTTAAGTTGACATTCTCCCTTTTCTTCCCCACTCTGTATCTATAGTTCTGAGAGCAGTATTGTAGGCAAGATGCTGTAAACTTGCTTTTGAGAAATCAGATGTAAGAAACTGGTGATCCCTACACTAGAAGATTAAAATACTAATTTTTAAAAAGGATTATGTGAGAAGCTTTGCATAGAAAACTTGAGGAAAAGTGAACTGTGGTATCCTGTCTTTTTAAAGAGGCAGTTTGTACTGGTTGCTTAGCAGGGATTGTTTGATGTTGGAGCAGCACATGTGCACTCTAATCCTCTTTTGTTGATGTATTAGTTGGAAGATCTGGAGGAGAACCTATTGTCCTCAATGTCCTGTTTTAAAGGAAAGGTATAGTCTCTAGGGCAATTTCTTCCTGTTTTTCACATGTCAAGACTGAAAAATGAAGGAACTATCTTCACCTTGATGGGAATTCCCTCCTTTAGCTGTTCCTAAAGTGCTAATTAAACCACAGTCTAGCCTGGGAACTGGCCCTTGAGTAGCTGGTGTTGATGGAAGCTGGTGCATGTCCTTGACTGTTTTAAAACTAGATAATGTCAGAATTAAGGCTGAGATAGATTGACAAGCAGGGAGCTGTTCACTAGATTAACTCTTTGTTTTTTCTTTTGACAGGTATTTCTGATGAGGACATCATCAATGTTACTCTCCCCACTGGTGTGCCCATACTTCTTGAACTTGATGAGAACCTGCACCCTTTGGGCCCTCACCAGTTTCTGGGTGATCAAGAAGCTATTCAAGCTGCCATCAAAAAAGTGGAAGATCAAGGGAAAGTAAAATCTGCTGAGAAGTAGAACCTTCCTAACAGCTGTTTTCCAAGTGTGGTGATGTTTGTTTGACTGTCAAGTTGCACTGTGTGAAAGTCTCAATTTCAGGCACTATGTAGTTGGTAGGGACAGTTGAGTCTCAGGTTGGTAGATTAATCCTCTGCCTTTCAAAAACTGGAATTTAGATTTCAAAGTGTGGTTATGGATACTGGGGAAAAAAAAAAAAAAAAAAAGAAATCAAGAGATCATTCAGGTAATGGAAACTTGCAGGGCAGTCTGCCCCAGGTCTGGGATAGAAGGTGGCCCAGTACAGAGATAAAGGGATATGTGTTTGGTGTCTACCAATATTCAGTCCTTACCTGCTGTTAAAGGGAAAAGCACCAGCTTACTGGACTAACTAGTTAGAGGCACTAAAATTTCTTCACTGATAAAATGGCAACAGGTAACAGTTACCCAGCATCATTCTGCTGTGACAACGACCATGACAGTTTGTTTTGGATGGAGTTCCTTTGGTCCTCCAGAATGCTTTAATATGTACAGCTCTTTGCCTTTGTTATTTGGAGTCTTCCAAGGCCAGTTTATGGTCCAGAGAATTTAGTAGAGATGCTCAGACTGTTACAATTACCATAGTTGTCTTTTATGCTCTATTCCAGTTTTTAAGGAATCTAGAAGGAATCCCTTTTCCTCTGTCTTTGCAAAGCCTCTTTTGGTGGCTTGCAATAATAACTTGTGGACTGAAGTGTGAGTTAAATCCTAAGCACAAAGGTTTCCTGCCTAATGTTTAAATTATCACTTGGCTTTTAGTGAGTGACCTAAATAGCTTTAAACACTTAAGTAACATGTAGTAGTGTTTGCTCACTACTTAGTCAAGCTAGAATAATTCCTGTCTACCTCAGTAAAACTGGATATAGGAGAATCACCCATTTCTGAGGTGCAAAGATCTATTGTGTTCCACAGTAGTATCACTGTGGCTTTCTCTGGAGGGCTGGAAGAGCTGCATAAGGTATTTGAGAAGTGTTACTGGGTGCAGTTTGTTCAGCCATTGTGCTGGTAGGGCAGGATATTCTGCCATGCCTGAAAGTTTCTCCTATCAAACTCTTCTCCCAGTTCAGCCTGATTCCCACTGAGTGTGGCCTTGCTGTTGCCTGGCACTAAATCTGAGCAGTTCAGGCTGTGGCTGGGTGTGGTGTAACACCTTTGGCAGTTGGATGTTCTCCATGTACACAAGCATCAGGATAACTCCACTTCTGAAGGCTTGCTCTAATCTTTCTTGCAAACATGAAACTGTTACTTAAATTTAGACCTTGACCCATTGTCTCAACACCTGAGCATCTGGATTCACCACAGTTGCCTACAGGTGTGGCACTCGGGTGTGTGTGTACTGTTTGAGCTGAATGTGATCTCAGCTTTGCCCAGCTACAGATCTCAGGAGCAGCTGATGAGAATTCCCTTGGTATGATGATAGTGTAACTAATATGCTAGAGTAGCTGCATCGTTGCAGTGAGCAGCTTTGGAGCTCCTTTCAGAAGTGGGAGGGCTGTGTTTTGCCCTTTGAGGACAGCAGTGTGGCAGTGGTGTGCCTCTGGCAGCTCCCCTGCACACTCCCAGGTCTGATGTTGGCTTCCTTTAGTGTAGCACATATTCCTCAAAAGACCTCTTGCTAGATGTTAGTTTCTCCTGCATGAATGATGTTTGGGCTTCATTTTGGCTTTGTTTTTGGAGCCCTTGCACTAGGAACAAAGTTAAGTGTTTGTCTTTTGAACATAAAGCTGGTAGATTTCCTCTTGCTTTATCCAAGCAACCCTATTTCACAGGGTTTGTATTTTTTTCTCTGAAATGCTATTAGCATCTCCTCTGCTACTCTATTTTAGACACTGATTTGCTCATTTCTGGGTTTAGTTTTCTGTGCATAGAGTAACTCCCAATCACAGTTGATCCTTTACAAGTCAGTGTTATGGAGTTAGATTGATCAGCAGATGTTGACCTGTCAATGCCTTGAAGGGAAGCCCACTGGCACTCAGGTGATCAAGTTCTTCCTCAAACACACATCAATGTGTGAAGCTCAATATGAGGTAAAAGTCTCTGTAGACTTGTTAACAAGGGCAGCAGAGCCACCTGTAGTCACCAGGAACTGCATCCATCCTAATATGTGGTCTTCCAAGCCTTGGCTGGCAGGTTCATATCCCTTGGGCACTGTGCTATTGTAATGCAGGACTCCTCCAGGACCTGAGATACAGCTGAAATATGCTTGGAAATGAACCAGCTGAACTGGGACATATGCTCTCCACCCTTTCCAGAGAGTTAATCTCTGGGGATGGAGTAAGGAATAGAAAGATGGATGAGTGAATGTAGAAAGTGTTTATTTGCAGCTGAATAGATGGACTGAATACAGCTTTTCAAAGGGTTGTGGACAGTAAGAAAAGCAGGGGGATGTTTACAGGTGGCATTGTTTCTACAGTGCTGCTTGAGAGGTGAATAATGACAGTGCCACAGGAAGCTTGGCATCATTTGCTCTGGTTGTGACCCCCAAGTGATGGCAGGATTTTGTGCACTGCATCTGGCAGCAATACCACCTTGCAAAAGCATCAGATGGGGCCAGCTGGGAATTTTGTTGTGCTCTAAGATTACTTTTAACACCTTGCAATGCTTGCTTATGAAGAGCTGTCTAATGAAATTCCTGTTTCAGAAAATGTGTGTATTGAAGAGTGGAAACCAAACTTCCATCAACAGTAGCATAAGGGTGCCTGATCTTCAGGCATAGCTACGTTAGAGGGAGAAAGGAGAATCTTGCTGTTGACATCAGTGGTTGGAAAACATTTTCCTCATGTTTGAGTATGCCTCAAAGTTCTGTAAGGTAACTGGTGTTTCTGCAGTTGCCACTATGGATGTGGCTGACTTGGTTTGTTTATGCATTTTTTAATGTATGGTTCAATAGCAGTAATGGCTCTAGAATCCTCTTGAAAACCTTTGTAAATATGGTGGAGCTGCCAGGTTCTTTGTAACTGAATAAATTCACCTGAAAGAATTTAACTTTGGCTTCAGTCTTTATTACTTCTATTACTTTCCCTTTTGTTTCCTTTCCAGGTCTGTTAAGCAAATAAAACTGACCTTTAGGTCCCAGAACTCATCAAGCAGTTGTTGATCAGGTATCACGCAGGGGGTTGGGTAAAAATAAAGCAAACACTGCCTCATGTTTACTTGGGAAGAAGTTGGGCTGGGTGGGAACGTGTACCTGTTTGCAAACATCCCTATAGTTTCATAGGAACAACACATTAAACATTTCCAGAAGAATGGAACTAAGTGAATGTTCAGTTTCCCATGCTTGCTTTTTAACAAGTATTATTTTTTGATGGTTTGCTTAAAACGACATTTTGGAGACAAAAAAAGCCAATCCTATCATTCTTCAAAGTACTCTGGTGTCAAGCAGACTTGTAACTTCAGTAAACAAGCCAGCTGAGGACTGTTTCTTGTTACAGACCCTCACAGGTGGCCTTGGCTAATGGGAGACAGTGTAAAGGTCCTAAAAATGGAACATTCAGGTAGAAATCAAGACAACTGCATGGCTTAAATAAGTGCACTGGGAAATTGACTTCAAAAAAGGTTGTGGTCTTCTGATTGTTTTGAGAAATGGAGCAGATCTGAGCTGTTTGTGTCCTGGTACTTTAACACTTTGCAGTTAGTGTGGGAGTGCTGGAGCCAATTCCAAGTTGTGTTGGTGTTTTAAGATGTATTTCTGTCCCTGCTTCCCCCAGTCACCTACTGTACTTTGTTTTGCCTTGGCTAAATTCTACCTTAGTTCTGCATCTGATTCTTCCCAAATCCTGTCTGTTGTAAAGTGTGACTTGGTTGAGCCCCCCCATCCTTTTTTGTGTAGAAAAGGTTGGAGTGCAAAGTGCTGTATACAAGGTAGGGGTACTGGCTGTGCTAGGAGTGAGTAAGGAGGTGTACAGATCCTTAGCTATCCCTGAAGACAAAGCAATTGCTCTTACCCAAATTACATCTGCAGATGAACTTGCAGAAATGCAAGTGGACAACAGGTGGAGCAAGTGCATTGTGGTATGTGCAGGAGAGCAAGAGCAGTGTTTGCTCCTGTGACCATGGAGGGCTAGCAAGGGGTCATCAACCTCTCCTGAAAGGCAGCATGTTTGATTTCTGCTTAGAGCTTAACAAATGGTACAAATGGGACTTGCTTCTGGTTTGGAATCACCTAGATCACTTCTACACATTTGTCTTGGTATTTTCCTTGCATCAGTAGCTTCACTAGACTAGATAATTCAATAGAAGCAAGATTGGCCATTTGCAGACAGATAATTAAAAGAAAAAAACACCTCACAAAAGCCCACACTCCCAGTTGGTGATAGCACTAGTAACTCAGGAAAGGTTGGGAGAAGACCCTGTTCCATGAGAAAAGGAACTCTGCAATGAGCAGATGCCAAACAAAAATAATAGAAACTAGATAGTGCCTTTGGTTTCAGGGATATGATTCCAGATGCTCTTGTAATTTATTTTTTTTTTGAGGGACTCTGCATTCTTCTCCCTCCTTTATCAGAAGTTGTGAAAAATTATAAGCATTTTATATGCTTTCAAATAGACTGTTAAGGTAAGAAAGGGTCTGGACCCTCTCTTACACATACCTCCAAAAGTTGACTCATTTGACTTACCCAACTAGGGTGAGTCTGTAGGTGCAGCTGATGGAAAGAGGCCAGCAAAAGCAAATTCCCAGCCTTCTAGTGCAAGCTCCAATATCCCTGCCTACCCAAACATCTTTGTGTGGAAAACGCTTGTGGTGACACAAAACTCGAGCTTTGTTTTTGCCTTTGCTATATACTTCAACCCAGGAATGGTTTCTTAAGCACACACACAAATTCCTATTTTATTAAATGTTGTGGGACCTGGTACTCCATTTTTGTCAGTCAATAACAGAGCAGAATAAACTTTCACAGGTCTCATTTTTTTTTTCCAGATGAAAGCTTTGGGAGACCTACTGAAATAAAAAATACCTTCTTCCATTACTGGAAGTTTCATGTTCTATGCTTTCTCTTCCATGGGGTTGGCTCAAGTGATTTGTGCAGCCAGCAGCTACAAATACCTTCCATTAAGCTGTAAATCCTTTTCACAGGCTGCTGAGAAAATACTTCTCGGATCTCTCAGCAATTTTATTTCATCAGCTCATCTCAGTATTTGGGATAACTGAGGTATGTATACAGTGATTACTAGCAATACAAGATCAAATATTTATCTTCATTTTAAAACTGTGGAGCTTCTCTTATTTATAGGGAAACTATTTGTTTCTTAGATACCCTGTTTTCATAATTTCAGTTCTCCCTGATACTAGACAGGGTTTGATTTGATCCCAGTGCTGGTTTATGTAGTAGATGAACTACTCCTTAACGTTAAGTAATGTACACTGGCAATATCAGATACAATCAGAGACATACGTAAATAATTACAAATTAATATGGTTATTTCAATGAACCTATAAATGGATACTTTTTGATTTTTCTTAAATTTCTATTTTCAGTATTCTGCTCTGAATGTCCTTGTTTGTGTCACAGTGTTAAGTTTAATGTCAGTCTGAATTCCTTATTCTGAAGAGCAGTATGTGAAGTTTAAAGGGAGATCACATCAGCACTTGTGATCTATAAGCTTGGTTCATTTTGCTCAAGTTTGGAATTTGCCTATAAAATGCTAATGTGGTTTGGTGGTGAAGTTTGTGGGTTTTTTAACTGAAAAGTAGAAATATATTTTGCACTACTGAAAGCTGCATCACATTGAGTATCTTTTTTTTTTTACCTTCCCAAAACTATCAGAATATCTGATTGTAAGGGCTTGATTTAAGAGGATTGAAAACCAATTTTGAGGCTTCTTTCAATGAATTAACTAGAGCATGTGATTTATTAGTGTAATTTTCCTGCAGCACAGGAATTCTGCATTTTGATGAACTTACAGACTCAGCTATGGCTCTAAGTGTAGCAAGTTAATTACATGATGTAAGTAAATTTTAGCTCTTCAGGAGGTTAGGTTGAGGGTTTTGGTACTTCATTCAATGTTAGGAGTTGTGGATTCAGTTTTGTTATAGACACCTCATCACAGGCGGGTCACTTTTTTCCCATCTGTGAAATGAGGAGCTCAGAACTTCATGACCTCATGTGCCTGTGCACTGTCATTAGGAGCTGAGGTGCTCCAAGGTATGACAAGAGGACTTGTTCAGTGGGATGTGGAAGTTCCACAAAGTTTGCTTCAACAATGAGGTTCTTGTTTCAGTGCCTAAATGTGACTGAAGTTCCTTTGAAAATGTGCACACTGGAGAACTTGCCTGCAAGTATTTAGTAATGTCAGTCTTAACATTAAAAAAAACCCAAACAAGTCTGAGAACCTAACAGGTTGGGGTAGAAGTTTCCTGTCATTTCTCTGGCTAATAGACAGGCTAAGCAGAAGCTCTCTCCACACAGCTGTCAGTAACATCACAACTTGAACGGGCAGTATAATTAAGAGTTTTTAGCTAGATGCTTGAACTGCCAATATGAGCAGGGTTCTCCCTGATGGGAGGAGCACTGCCGCCCTTCTGCGGTGCCTAGCTTCAGGGCAGGTGAGACTGCCCTGGGGAAGGGTTCTGTGGCAAAAAAGGCTGACAAAAAGCTCTTGGGGGCTTTACTGAAG
>JAOEGS010003053.1:38696-70218 GCA_025447755.1 Corythornis vintsioides | reverse complement strand
CATGGCTGCTACCAGACTGAAGGCTGCTGCTAGAAAAGCTGTGGGCACCAAGTCAGAAGCCCCACACAAACATGGCGGCGTTCAGGTCTCTGGCTGCAGAGAGGGAGCCTGGCACTGGAAATGGTGGGCAATGAAGACAACCCCTGTGTCAGATGTGAACAGGGGAATGATCTGCTCAGTCAGGTGGCTGAGCAGAAGGATGAGGTGAAGAGGTTGAGGAGTATCAGGGAGTGAGATACCCTGCACAGGGGGTGGACCCACTCCTTGAGAGAAAGGAAGCGGGTTAAGGCCTCACACAAACCAGAGGATCCCCTCCCCTCTTGTCACCAGGCAATAGGAGGGGACCTCAGATAAGTGGGAGAATGAAAACCAGGGGGAAGCAGGTGAAAGTGAATACCCTCCTGGCCTCCCTCAGTTACCCTTGCAGAGCAGGTATGAGGCCCTGCAGCAGGAATTGGCTGTAAGAGGAGGATGGTTCATGGTTCACCCAGGCCAGAAATACCAAGACATCAGAGACCTGGCATCACAGCTGGCTCCAAAAGAAAAAGCAGACGGGTCACTGTTGTGGGTGACTCTCTGCTGAGGGTGGCAGAGGTGCCAAAGTGCTGTCCTGACCCCTTTCACAGGGCAGTGCTACCTCCCTGGGGCACAGGTTAGGGATATGTTGCACAAACTTTCTGCCCTAGTAAAGCCCTCTGATTATTGCTCCCTTGTAGTATTTCAGGTGGGTAGTGATGAAGTGGGCAGAAGGAGCCCAGAATCAATTAAAAATACTTTAGAGCCTTGGGACAGCTGCTTAAGTGATCAGGAACACAAGTTGCATTCTCTTCTATCCCTTCAGTGGTGATGTTTTGGGCTCATCAATGCAAGGGAAATCTGAAGGTGCTGGAGAGAGGGTAGAGGAGGCAACAATGCTGGTGAAGAGCCTGGAGAATAAATCTGCTGAAGAGATTGAAGGAGCTGGGACACTTTAGTGTGAGGAAGAGGAGGCTGAGAGGAGACATCACTTTCTACAACCACTTGAAAGGACATTGTAGAGAGGCTGGAGCTGGTCTCTTCTCACAGGTCGTGATAGAACAAGAGGGGATAGATTCCAGCTGCACCAGGGGAGGGTTAGACAGTAGGGAAAGAGTTTTCACTGCAAGAATAGCCGGCAACTGGAACAGGCTGCCCAGGGAGGGGGTTGAGTTACCATCGTGTTTGGATGTGGGTTTGAGAGACATGGTTTAGGGGTGAACTTTGTAGAGTAGGGTTAATGGTTGGACTTGATGATCCCAAGGGTCTTTTCCAACCTGAATCATTCTATGATTCTAAAATTCCAACTTGGCTTTAACAAATATTCCAGAAAGTGCTACTGATTTTTTTTTTTTTCTAATAGAGACATCAAGCTGCTCTGAGATGGAAGTCTTATGCCTCAGAAATACTTTGAACACAACCAACAAAACCTCCTGCAACTGATTATACTGTACAACCATGTAATACATAATTATGTATGTGCCCAGTACCTCCTGTTACTGTGAGTCTTTTGCTATTGACTAATTTTAAGTTGTATGTGCTGGAATTAGGCCTACAACATGAAAGTTCCTCCTGTGGTGGAAATCTGCAGGAGGGAAATCTGGGTAGCACTGGTAGTATAAGCTCCATCCCAAGTTTCAGTAGAAATTTTGCTTCTTGGCATAGTAGGAAAAAGCACTCTATGCTTGTTTATGTGTTTGCCATATTTGATAAATGAGCAGTAGAGTGAAATTACTAGAGTTTTCCAGTTGAGATATCCCCAAATTACTTTATGTGCTATCTTCCTCTAGATCCTTTTTTAGCTTTGCTACCCTTCCCTTCCGCCACCTTAGAATTCAGACTCCAGAGGAGCTTAGATTTTGGTGATGATTTCTCAGCTTGGAAAGCATCATTCAGAATTGTTCAGAATCCACCTAAAATGTTGACATAGTTGTTCAGAACAGGACATAAATGAAAACACCAGGAAGTGTCAAAACCATTTCCATAAAAAGCTGCTTCTTATGCAGTCAAGAAACGAATGCCAGCTGGCTGAAAACTCCCATGGTCCTTCAGGTTTCCTTGACAAGAGTCACCTCCTGGCTCTCAGTGATCTCTGGCTACTGTTTCTCACATTCACAGGTTTGTGGCTCTGCCCCATCCCCTCATGTGGCCCTGCCCACAGCTTCTCCACCCAGCCACATGGTACCTTCTTCAGCAGCTCCAGTGCAACACAGCTCCATGGCACCTTCCTGGACAGTGTGCCTCACAAGGTGGTGTGTGGAATAGTTCTGAGAGGGAGATCTATCAAAATAAACCTGAGAAATGCTGTGCCAAGTTATGGTTTTCCAGATGGATCATGTTTTATATTTTATAGTCCTGTCTGCATTCCTGTGATGCACAGGGGAAAATGAGGATTTTTAACTGCAAAAAGCCACCTTCATTGTGACCCATTTTCCTCTTAATATCTCTCTGCTTAGGTTGTTCTTGGTTACTCCAGTGAAACTTTCTCCCATAGCTGACAGTGGGACCAGCTGAGGGCAGTAGGAGGGTGTTGTGACCTGGTGGGCTGTTGCAGTGTGTTCCTGGTGGGCGTGGGCTCAGCAGTGCTACAGGACAAATGATTTTCTTACTGCTATGGCTTGCCAAAGGCTGCATTTTGTGCCTCCACCACTGCTGGTGAGATTTGTGGTTACTCCTCACCTCATGGATCAGGGCTTTTCTTAATGATGTCCGTACAAAAGCGTCAGACTGACTTACAGACACCACTTGATGTTAATTCCTTCAGGGTTCAAGGGTAGTGTGCCAGGAATGAAGAAGAATTGGTTGAGTTAATGAAGGGAAAAATCAATTACAGAAATATTAGTGGTGCTATATTAGATATGCCTGTACTCCCAAAAGGATAAGCTAAGGGCTATCAAAACACTGTGCAAGCTATTTTCCAGTTTTATGTAGCTTTGCATTTGGTTTTCATGGAGATGAGGAAAAAGGTTTCACAAAGCCTGGTTATTAGGCACCTTTTAAACCTCGACCAAATAGGTTTGCCTCTGAAGTCCATGTTTTTAAGTGTTGGATCCAGTGGTTTCCAGTTCATTTCTGACCAACCAGGTCACTCAGAGTTGTCTAACTGGCTGCAGAAGGTGTGAATACATGATATTATGTGGCAATCTGGGACAGCAGTGAGTCAAAAGGATGAGGGCAGGGAGATCTTTTGTTGTGCAGGTCCAGCTTCTAGGTAAGTGCTTAGCCCTCCTGTCTGCTGATGGCAACAGACCTCCTGACTGGAAGCACATCAGTGGATCTAGCCCTTTGCATTCCCATTTTTGCTGCTTCACCTTGGTGGTTATAACCTGGGATCCTGATCCTTGTTTTCCTTGCAGTAAATGGTATAAGTCCTGTTGACAGCAGAGGGAGAGGGACCAGGTTCTCCAGACTTTTTTTTTCTCCACCCCTCTGGATGCAGAAATAAAGCAGCAGACTGAAATGCAGTCTTCATATCTTGTCAGCATGTTTCTTTCTGGATTCCTGGAGAGCAGCCCTGATAGACAGACAGGAAGAAGGCTAGACATTGCAAAGCATGAATAATCCTCAATTCTAGCCTGCTCCTTCACCTAATGGAGCTCTGAGTAATCAAATGGGGCTTTTGAGAAACTTGAGATTTCTACTCCACCTTTTGTTCACAACAGTTGTGCTCTTTTGTTATGTACTTAAAAGATTTATTTTTTTTTTTAAGAAGGGGTTCTCTGCCCCTTCACCCTCACACGTGGCCCCTGAACCCAGTTGCCTTGGCTGTTTTTTTGTGGGAGCATCTGCCACCTTGTGATCACATCGACAGTTACCCAGCCTGCAGATGCACTGCTGTTCAGAGCATGCAGAAAGAGGTTTTGCTTTGTGCTATATTGAGCAGGACAGGAGTTTGGAGAGAGCTGATGTCCACCTTTCCAACCTGTGCTGCCACATCAGTCTCCCTGTTGCAGCAGTGTGGCCCCACGTTCTGGGACAGACCCCTCCCCAGGTTTGCAGCCCTGGGGTGTGGAGCTTTGGGGGTGTGTTGGCGTAGCTACAATCTGGGGGCTGGGATCTGCTCCAGGAGGGCTCCATCTGAGGAAGGATTTGCAGGGGGCAACAAAAATTGCCCCTAGGAGTCAGAGAAACCAGGAGCCATGCTGAAGGAATCCAAATGTATTTACTGCATTTGTGCCCTCTTATTCCTACTACAGGAGCTGTTAAAAGCATTTACAACGTTAAAAAAATGTAGAAAGAGTAAAGCTCAGCAGTCTTTGGTGGCAATTCCACTGAAATGTAGAATGATGCCATGGGTGCCAGCCCCTATCTCTCCAAGAGTTCTTTCATATGTGTGGATGAATATGCAACAGTAGCCTGCAGTAGGCATCTGATCACTCCCAGCTCTGCAAGAGGCATGAAGATCATTCTCAAGTGTTTTTAATGCTGTTGGAAATAGGCAGCACCTTTTTCAAGTTAAACCATGATACAAAGCTAGGTCTGGAGGAAGGGTTCCTGCCTGTCACGTAGCACCTCAGGGCATGTTCCTGATTGTTTTCTTTACCAAGGAGGACTGATGGGACAGGCTTTACCTCACATCCTTGTATGTGTCTACTGTATAAACATCTCTACTTGAGCAAGACTCTCCCTTGGCTCCTTTTATTGACAAGAGAGGCTAAGAGGCCTTGTTAGGATGTGAGTCACTGGACCCTTTTTGACATATCATTTAGGTGAGATTAATGGTGGCTTCCCACTATCTGCTTCTCTCCAGTGACTCAGTGACTAGACCTGGTTCAGTGTGTGTTTTGCAGAAGCACAGTCATCCCCCTGCCTGATCAGACCTGGTTTCTTAGCTGCAGAGTTTGCTTTTTGAGAGCTGATACACACAACGTGCTAAAAACCCCACGGGTGGGGTAAGCTTCTGCTTGCTTTTGTCATCTGCCCCAAAGCTGGACTTTCTGTCCATAAAGACAGTGACCTGGTTTCTCTCCTGAGTACAGTTTCTCTTCCACCCCACCCAGGGCCATGGATTCAGCTTCCAACCCCCCTCACAGGTTCATACAGTCCCCTAAAACACCCCGAGGGGATGTCTGCAGATGCTCTGTGCTTGCATCTCAGCTGCAGGGCAGGCAAACCCACGGGGTCAAGGCATCTTGGGGGTGTGGTACTTCTCCTGCTTTCAGGCTCTGACTGTGCAAGTCAGAAGAATTGCATTAGGGTAAATACTGTGTGACTTGGGAGGGGAACAGATCCACATTTTTTCTTAGAAAGTCAAATGCCTTACAGGACTTTGGTTTTCATCTGCTGCAGTCTCCAGCAGGTCCTGCTGGGGAGACGGGTCAAGGCGGAGGGAACTGGGCTCTTTTCTCTCATTATCATAGTGTTAAATATTTTACAGAATTCTGGTGTTGAAAGCTGCAATCTGAACAGTTGAGGAAAAGTTCAGACCTGCATACTTAGCTTCCAGAAAATGCCCACATGAATTTCTCTGAGTGAAGCGGAGCAACCACAAGGGAAATTCTCAGGACAATTTCAAATTCTAAATAGAAATGTAACAGGAAATTAAAGTAAAAAGGAAAGACCTATGACCAATATCCATAAAGAATCATTTGACCAGTGTCTAGATTTCAGATGCATAACAAATCTAGGCAAACCACCAAGAAATATGTATTTGTTATACTTTTTCAGTTATGTCTCTTAAGCTTAAACCACTTGAAGTAAATAAAACTGGCTCAGGAAATGAACACATTAAGGTTTTAATTGATGTAATTGTACCTGTAAAGCATATTTTACAGTGTTAATGTCAGCATCCAATCATTACTTTGCAGGCAGGATAATTGGATGCATCTGATAATTAAAGGCTCAATCCTGATCCCATTGATGCTTTTAGAACTGCTCCCTTTACTCTGCTGAGCCTGCATTTGTGATATGTGCAGGTCAGAGATTTCAGATGATGACAGCTCCTGTCTTCCTGACAGCACTGTCAGAACCATGTCTCTTCAGTGATTTTGCTTTGGGAAGAGTGTGGATACCTACCTGATCTTCATGAAAAACATTCACAAACTGTCCTGTCTCAGTCTGTTACCTGACTTTACAAGTTAACTCTTGACAAGTGGGAGGTGACTGTTTAGCCTGGGACCACTCCTGCTTTGGACCTTTTGAGTTCCCAAAGCCTGTATGGCAATCCTGCTGCCTGCATGCCACTTTTCAGCAACCTGAAGACAGGACAGGAGGAGAATTATCCTAAACACTGTAAGTCCAAGTGAAAAATACAATTGTAGTCTTCTAGTCTATTAGGTTTTCTTGTCAGATGAATAGTGTCAGACTTTCAGTGCTGAAATGAAAATTTGAGCTTATACTTTGTGAGCACACACATATATAAATGTACACTGTCTCATATATGACAGTATAGCAGTAATTGCAATGGAAAAATCCAGCACTCAGGGTATATTCTTGTTACTCCATTCAAATTGCCTGGTTTATGTGTTTGCACATAGAGGCTTGATGTGATTTTAAGTGAAAAAGACTTAACTTTAAAAAAAGCCAACCAACCAAATAACACTTTCCATCTCCCTACCCCAATAACCAGAGATGAATTGGATTTCTTAATAGAAAAGATCCTCTTTTTCTTTCTTCCCTCTTGGCTAATAACAAGCCTGAAAAATGTCAAAGGAGGTAACAGATCATTATCTCTATATATGCAACAGCATACACATGTTTACATTTTAGGGATGAGAATCTTTGGCAGTGCAGGGTTGCTAACGTGCTGTACCGTGCCAGTTGCAGTGGTAATACCAGTTGCTTCCCCCCCTGAGCATTACCCCATCACTGTTGGAGTAGAGAAGGGAGCAGGGCTGGAATCCTGCTGTTGTGAGAACCATCTGGCAGAAGCTCCTTGAGCATTAGCACTTGCTTGCTTTGCCCTTGAGCTCATATAACTGTTTTATTGGCCTTCCAGACGAGCTGTGAGTCCCACTCCTTCCTCCAGGGCAGAGGGAATAAGAAGATCCTTGGAAAGTCTTGCATGTGTGTTTTGCTGCTGCTGATTATGGAGCTGTTGCTGTGAGTTCAGAGGGGTTGGGATGCTTCCAGGGGGGTGGGTTCCTACATGTACCTAGCAACAATCTGAAAAGCACCTGCAGCAAGGTGGGAGGATTGATTTCTTGTAGCTTTTAATTTCAGCTAGATAAATACAAATAAAAAGTAATGGAGCAAGTTATTCTCTAGGTACATCCTGGCCAGGAGGAGTGATCTAAATCACACAAACACTTGTTTGAGCAACAGAAGGGAACACAGATTCTTCTAGAGGGAGTCAGAAATATATTTTTTGCTTAAATTTCTTTTGCTAAGACTTGCTAAGATTTTTGTCTGCTTTCTAAATAAGTTGCCAGAATCCCTCTTCTGAGTTGGTGTCTTTTTGTTTCTCCTCCCATGGAGGAGAAGTTACACATAGACTTGACTGCTTCATTCCAAGTGAGCATTTACAATTACAGGTAACTAGGTACAGGTTGTGAATCCTCCACCCTTGCAGGCATTTAAGGGGATTCAAAGTGTATCAGAGACACAGATCTGGTGCATGACTGACAATCCTGTTTTCCAGATCAAAGAAGGCAAAAAAAACCTAGATGAAGAGAAAAAGCATTTCCCCAAAGACTATAAGATAATCAATATACATGCCTCTTACTCATCTATGGCCTTAAAGGCAATATAAAATTTGCAGTGAGAATCCAAGCAAACATGAGTTAGAAACCTTGTCTCATTAATATACAGATATATTTTTGAGATAAGGGATCATAAAGGAGTTTGAGGTCTGCAAGCTGCCTGCTTCTGCAGGAGGAGCAACTCTCCTACCATCTCCTGAGTGACTTGGAAGTCTCCCATCTAACCCCACACCAAGCCCAGCTGTGCTCAGCTCTGTCAAAAGCAGGCAGGAGCATGGGATTTTAAAATCCCAGCATGTGCTACTATTGTGAAGAGTTGGTTAAGTTTTTTCCCCCTAGAGCATTTCAGAAGACAAAAGTTGTTGGTTGGTTTGTTGGTTGGTTTGTTGTTTTGGTTTTTTTTGGTTTGTTGTTTTTTTTTTTTCCATGGATAAAGAAAAAGAATGAAATAAGAAACCACAACTTTGGGGTACAAATATTTTGTTTCTAAAAACTGGAAAGGATTTTGGGAAGTGGCTTTTAAAGATTCTTTTTTTTAATAGAAAATGGTTTTAAGAAAACAGGAGAAAACTCAGTTTAAGTCTGGGCTTCTTTGTCCAAAAGGAAAACATTTTGTAAGGGAAAAAAAAAAAAAAGAAGAGGGGAATAAAAGCTTTTGTGATATTATACAAAGTACTTGCTGGTTTTTAAGTGTATCTGTGTCTTTGTTTGCATCTCTGCCTCTTAATAGCCTTCCCAATATGCAATATTATTTATTAAGGAATTTTGTTAACTACGTCATACTCTGAAAGGAAGGTGGCAGAGGAAGGTTCCTCTTGCAAGACAGCATTCCTGGGGGCAAGTCACTCTGCTAAAGCTCCCCATAGGGCAGATAAATATGTCATAGAAGAGCTGCATCCCACAAAGAATGTTTGCACTGAGTTGTCTTTTCCTTTCTTAAAAGTGCAGCAAATAACTCATCTTGCCAAGTCATTGTTCTCACATCAGCCACTTCCCACGTTGAGAAACTGCTTATCTCCATGTAAAACTGCAGCTTGCCATGGACAGCTGGGAGCTGAAGGTACTGGGTTGGAGTAAATTCCTGCTTCTACACATGGGTATGGCTGGGGAGAAAGGAGACTTTTTCTGTTTATGTTTCACTAAAGGAGACTATTCTTCCCTCAGGAAAGGGTAAACCTGTCCATGGAATTGCTCTTGCTCAGGGAGCACTTGGTGGTTAATGCAGAGGATGGGAGAGTCCAGTGTGCAAGGAGATCCCAAACTGGCTACACAGAGGTGCTTCTTGGCCATCAGGACAAAAAACAAGGTAGTGTCCTTCCAGGGGGTTGAAATACAGGAGGTGTCCTTGTACCACTAAAAATGTAAAGGGATAAAGCCCTGCACAGCAGGGCTGCTCTGAAGAAAAGTGCTTGCACCTCTGAAAATTACTGTTCCTCAGGAAACAAAGCCAGTAGCAGCATGGTTTGGAAAGGTCACTTAAAGCTCCTGATAACAGCATTCCTGAGAGTGGGAACTAAGGAACTCCTGTCCATTTGGAGAGTGTACCATATCAGTATTACCCAGAGCCTTCCCCCTAATTCTGGGGTGTTGCTCAGCTCTGTAGACATGACCCTGGCATTGCTGGAATAAGCCTGAAAGATGAAAACTCTTGTCTGTGGTTATCTGAGGCTTGCAAATGAATTTGCTCTGTCCTGGTCCTTAGACTCCCTTTATGGTACTTGGACATCCCTTCTACTTGCTCCAGCTAGTGAGTAAATTTATTGCCCATCCTGCCTTAGTTTTGGTTGTGGAGAGGGCCTGGGGAAAAGTAACATAATCCATGAAGTTGACCTATGCAAAGGTGAGAATTAGGAAGATTCTAAGTTTGAATTTGTTGGAAAAGTAAGGATGACAGTGATTTTAGTTTACAGCTACTCATTGGCTTGACTTGAAAATTCTTTTCTAAAAAGACTGGAGTGTTTTTTTAATGACCTTTCCCATGAAAATCTATTTGTGTTTCTCTTCAGTGGCTAGATTTACTTTAGATTTACTTGTTATGTAAATCAAATAGGGGTGGGTGAGGTAAAATGAAAAAAAGTTGTTTTAAGTACTTTAACTGTAACTGTTGCAACCCATCTTTACTCTTCTTGTTCAGAAGCCAAAATGCATTCCTCTTTTATTAAACAAGGAACACAAGGGCACCAGCTTACAGATCTTTAATGCAATAAAGGCATCTCTGAGGCCTGTGTGAGGGGCTGCATCCTGCTGGGCACTGATGGGAGAAGAGCAGAAACAGGGCATGCCAGCAGAGAGATGCTCAGAACCCTCTCTGGTGCCTGCTGAACCACTATTAAGCTCAGAAAGGTCAGGATTTGCATCTTCTTTCTTCTGTCCTGCCTTGTCTTTCTGCTTCTGAGACCATCCTGCCTAACCCTTTCCAGGCACATCTCATGCCATATTCCATGTTCCCTCCTTTTCCCACTCTCTTTCCAAAAGACATTCATTAAAACTGAGTGGAAAGCAGAAAGAAGAGGACACTAAGAGACCATGGTATTGCTTTCTGGGAGTTTGGTTTTGAGGTTCAGTTTGATAGTCATGGAAGAAAACTGCTCTTTCCAACTGGCTCTGGGTGACACCTGGGGGTCTGGCAGCCCCCTTGGTGCATCCCACACCCTGGTCTGACCCATTGTCACCTTGCTGCTTTTTCTGCATCTTGGCCTGTGCCTCACAGTCCCAACAGTGCCTTTTTCTGTTCCCATCATCCTGGCTGTGGCTGGTGGCCATGGCCAGTGGGGTGGCCCTGCTGGGAAGGTGACCTAAACTGCTGCTGGGCTCACCCTCCACCACCTCAGAGCCCTGGACATGCATGACCAGGCTGGAAGCAGCATGACCAAGACCCATGTGCTCTGTCTGGGTATGCATGTGGTTTATGGGTTGGTGACAGCATGATGTGCAGATTTCAACCAGATGTGATGGCTATGTAGCATGGTAGCAGCAGGGACACTTCACTGCACAGTAAGTGCCATTTTCTCTGGGTAGAAGTTTCCTAATTTTATTTGAAAACTCCTGTTATTACTTCTGAGTTTGGTTAGGCTCATGTATATATATATACACCATGTATTAAAAAATAGATATATTCTGAAAACACACAAGATGAAGACACAGGGCTTCCATGGCTAACAGGATTTTATGCTTTTGAGTTAAAAGTTTATCATCTTGAAACAAGATTTAATTAGGAAACTTCCCTTACCCCAGAAAAAAAATCAAAACCAACACATCAAAAGATGTCAGTATTAATTTGTGCCTGTTAAGGCCAAAGTTACACAGAACTCAGACTATCTCAAAGCTTTTGCATGGCTTTGGCTGCCTCGTTCATTGGTCCAGCATGAAATGCCAGAATAGCAGTGAGCAAGTCTCATAACCACCTCCAGAGGGCCTGATCCAGTCATTCCCTCTACACACTGCTCTGGGCTGTTAAATAGCCTTGCTATAATTCTAGTTTAATGTTTGCTTGGACAAGAAGATTTTCTTCTGATAAACTCTGAGGTGCAAGGGTTGGAAGCAACGGTAAGGTAAGTGTGTTCCCATATCAACCTCCCCCCTTCCCCAGCACACTGTGTGACACTGGGACTCTTCCTAATGTCAGTCTGACAGTCTCACTGCCCACTGGTCACTGTCAGCCTGAAGCACTCCCAGCACTATAGACTCCCCTCCACACCTATAGACTGCTGTGAACCCTCTTGTCTCTAACACTGTCATGGAGAACTCCAGATTTGCATGGCTGACCTAGTTAGCAGAGTAACATTTGCAGGTAAGAAGATAAAGATCAGAAATCTGCCTAAGGGAAATCAGAACATCTGCTTAGGATCTGCCTTCCTGAAATAAGGAATCCATACAGAAAGGTGGAGGGAAGGAATATGGAAGGAGAAAACTTCTGGATTCATTAGAAATTGTAGAAATAAGCCAACCTAGTATTATTTTTCCTCTCAGGCAATGCTAAGTGCATTCCAAGGAGAAAAGGCAGGCAGTGTCAAACAAAACTTCTGATTGTTTGACCTCATGGAAGAGGAATTAATACACTTTGGTGAAAAAGCAGCAAGGAGAAGCCTTCAAAATATCTGCCCAGAGCCTTCTTCTGAAGTACAGGAGTTGATGGGAACCCTGTGAAGACCTGTGCCATTCATGACTACTGCTGCCCCTGCTAGGGGCATTACCATGGGGTTCAGACAAAGGTCAACGATGCTTTGATTGTGGTAAAGAAACAGGGCAATGGGACTGGACTGAGAACTGCTTTTAAAAGACTGAAACTGTCCTGGAAGTTTTGGGGGTTTAATTAATCAGTTTACCCAACAGATAACCAAGAATTTCCTGTCGTGAGCACAACCAAAGGCTTTTAGCTGTGCCTGGGAAAATGTGGGTGAATCAAAGAAGCTCAAATGGTTCCTTGACAGGAGAAATGAGAAAGATGGATTGCAAAAAACAGATAGTGAATCTACAGGGTTGCTGTGGAGGAGATGCTACATTGGGGTGGCAGCTACTGAGCAGATGTTTGGGAAGGCTAAGAGAGCAAGTCATTTATCAAAGAGAAAACAGACTGTTGAGTTTAAAATATACCATCATTTTCTGAGTAAAAATGATTAGTTTTTTGAATATTTGGTGCTTGGAAGGTTTTATGTTGAAGGACATCTGCTTCCCTTGGACTATTTATCATGTGCATGTGGTCAGATGAACTTAGAATCAAACCTACCCCATAGACCACTTGAGACCAGTATTTTCACCAGTATTGTCACTTGGAAGTGCTGAAAGAAAGCATCTGAGGAGCCCATTTGTACAGTGTCTTCAGCACGGACTAAGCAGGATCTATCATCTATGTGGGGTGAGCACCAGTAAGAATTCAGGGAGCATAGGCCAGATGCTCTGGAATGCAAGTCCTTCTGAAAATCAAGCAGCACTTTGGGAGATCTGCATCTCTTGTTCCTACTGGAGTCCTGCTGTGGGGGAACAGGAATTGAGGCAGATTCCTCTGGTCACAAAACAGCCAAGGGGATCTTTTCATGGGCCACGAGATCCATCTTTAAGCTCATGTCAAAGAACCAGTCTCTTAGCCATAAGGAGCACTTTGGACTTCTGATCCAGGTTGTCTGTGGGATCACTGATTCTTGGGTTTCCTCTGGGAGACCTCTCAGCAGGGTTCTGTCCTGCTCTGTCTGACCTCTCTAATCTGATGGAGTCTGATAGTTGGTAGTTGTCAGGACTCAGTTTAGATCAGACTAAAAGAAAAAGGAGGAAATCAACCCAGGTACTTTACTTTTTTTTTCAGTATCTTTAACATCCATTTAAAAACCCCTCATATATATATCTCCAAGGACATTTCTGTGCCCCACTCCTGCTGGCCTTCAGGCTGACTTAGCACCATGATGACCATTTAAAACATCAAGAGAGAATACAATTGGTACTTGGTTTTTAAGCTTCAGAACACGCAGTGGATAGTTTTATTCCTGTGCACTGCTTCTATAGTCTTAAACTTGATTATACATTTTAATTCAAATGTTCTACTCTTTCAAAGGACTGAACAGTGCAACTCTGCCCAGGGTATTTGGAAGCAGTATAGAAGTACAAATAATATTGGCAACCCATTGCTGTTATTTTTGCAGTTTATTTTAATTAGTAACTGAACTTATATTTAAGTTTTCAACTCTGTATTTTTTTTTTTATTCCAACTCTTTAATGTCTTCCAGATCCACTCCAGGTTTACTAGACTGGGTGGCAACTAAGATTTCATTTTGATCCAGAGGAAACTGCCATGCCCATTTTGAGCATTCCTTATTTGCTTACTTTTGCTCTTTTATTTTTAGCTATATTTTGTATTGCGTTTCTCTCTGTGTATTTAACAATTATTTTAGACTTTTCATTTTTATGTGGCATTGATTCTTGGCACTGAGGTTAAAGTCTGGAATTGAGCAAACTATGAAATTACTGCATCAGCACAACCACTTTAAAGTCTGTGTTATGTACTTGGCTCTGCATTTGTCAAACCTCTGCTCTACCACTGTGCAGGATCCTACATAATATATTCCTCAGCTGGGGATGAGAAGAAGTCAGAGGGGTGAGAATACCAGTCACTCCCCATTTATATAGTTAGCTGTGGTCCAGAATTTGCCTACTGAGCCCTGAAGAGCAAAGAAGTCCAAGTTTTTCCTTGTAAATGAAACATTAAAACAAAAAACAACCCTTTGATTTCAGTATCTTCTACACCAAAGGGACCCCCTGCAAGCAGGCTGCTTTACCCAGTGGAAGGGCAGTGCTGATGGCTGCAGCTCTCTGCTGAGGGGGGGGTTTCCCTCAGTGATGGGCAAAGTTTTGGGCAGTGCTGATGGCTGTATCTCTCTTCTGGGGGGGTTTCCCTCCAGTGATGGGCAAAGTTCTGGGCTGGCGACAGATAAACCATGCGTAGAAATGTTGTGACTGAAATCTCAGGCTTTGTGACTTCTTGGGAAGCTGGAAACGTGGAGGACAAGTCCGTACACATAAGCAAGAGAGGTTCTTCAGTTTCCCAGGGAGACTCTGTGGCTTCTGGAAGACATGCAGTAGTGTTTGAAGCCATGGTGTTCCTGTTCAGCAAAGGGGTTGCATGTCGCAGGCAGAGTTCTCTAGGCAGAGCACGTCTGCTGGTGCCTCTGAGGTAAGACCAGTGATCCAGTGGGTTTCACAGCAAAATGAAGGTCTGATTTTTAGCTCTGACAAGCCCCAGGTGCCCTGGGCAGGGCATTGGACAGAGGCCTGAGCTTGGTGGGTACCTGTCAGATGTCTAGCAGAGTCCCTCAGAGGGCAGGTGCAGGCATCACTGGCCATTTGCAGCTGAGGGGTGAGTGGTGGCAGCTTCACAGCCAACACAGACTGTAGGGAAGGGCACTCTCACATCTTTCCTTCCCCAAAGCTGCTTCCTCCTCATCCTTCCCCTTTTCCCTACTTTCTCCCACATTTGGTGGCACTGCCACCTCTCCTCTTCTCTGCTACTTCAAGCAGCAGAAGCCTCTAATTCTGGTGAGGGGAAATGCCAAGGGAGGGTGTCAAGTAGAAGGGGCCAGTCTCTTTTCAGTAATGTCCTGGGATAGATGAGAGGCGATGGTAGCAAAGTGAAACACAGGAAGGTCCACCTCAACATGGGGGAAAACTTATTTGCTGTGAGGAAAGTCTCTGAGATGAAAGCAAAGGAGCATCTCTGGGTGCAAGGAGTGACAGGTTGCTGTCTGGGCAGTCGCCTCAGCCGTGCAGCTGAGTGCACACTGAAATAGGTGCCACAAGGGAAAAGACAGATGCTGATGGGCCAGCAACACTTTAGACTATTAAAAATGATCCAATCATCATGCTGAGAGCTCAGATCTACTTGGAGACTGGGCATAAATGATGTCTCCTGTGGATTGCTTTTGCTCTTTGCAGTCCTTCCGTGTGCACGGGCGTCCTGCACAAGTGAGTGAAGCAACCAAAGGGCTGAACGTGGCCATGGGTGTTGTGCCCCTGTTGCACTGCTGGATAACACACTGTGCTGGTGCTTTGCTGTCCCCTGTGGCCACAGGGACCATTTCTAAACCAGAAAAACAGTGTCATGGAGCCCCTCACTGGAGAAAGGCTGTCCCCCCAGTCATCAAGAGCTTGTCCCCAGGAAAGGACATTGACTTCTTCCTTCTCAAAGCCTCATGGCACAGCAAGGTCCAGCTCCTAGACCTCACTCACCCTCTTTTGAAAGCATGCTTCACCAGGAGTAGGGAGAGGAGGGAAAGAAGCCACACTGGCACAGCAGGCAGCTGGCAGCAAAGGAGCATCATGTTCCCAGAGTATTACATTTTTCCTTGTTAAATTAATATACAATGGAGTATTACAGATGTTCCTTCTACATCTCAGCCACAGTTAGAGAAATTATGTTATTAATGCCAAGTATAATAAAAATGTTTTCTAATCTTGATTGAGTTTCTGGTTCTCCCTGCCATGTTATGTTTCGCCTGTTTTTCCTTCCAGCACTTCTATCATGATTATTTTGTATCTTGGCTTCCACAGATCCTGTCCTTTTCTAGGCCTTTCTTAAGTTGGTTGAAAAGTGCATTTTGAGTTTTTGCTCTTCCTTTATGAACATGTTTGTTTATTTACAGAGGAACAGTGAAGGAGAGCTTGGGGAGGATCTCTGCTTCTTCCTTTGACTTGAATATTCTATTCATCACCTCATGTCACCTCCTCCTTCCTGCATTGTGGAAACCTGTGAGAATCTCTGGACTGATGACAGCACTGTCTGGCTTGTGCCAGTTTGTCCTGTCCTGCATCCTTTGCCTCCATGCAAAGCAGAATAACCTGAGCCTTGAAGAGTATTGAATGTGAAACACCTTCAGCTGCAGCAGGTGAACCCATGCAAAAGGGAGGTACTACCCTAAAATCCAAACCAGGGCTGTGTCTACACTTGCTTCTGCCATGAGCACCAAAGAAGCAATCTCAGAGAATCAGGGAGGGGACATTTGTAAAGTATGGAGTCTCCACATCTTTGTGGGAAGTGATGAGAGAGGAAGGTTTTAAAAAACCACTGTGATGAAAAATGGCTTTAAAAAAATCTGTGCCCTGTTACAAACCTAAACTGCTCCAAATCCTTATCTTTTCTTACCATTTTCTCTCTAATGCATAATTTGAGGCAGGGTTCAAAAGGAAGATTTGAAAATTTGTAAGTATTTTATTGTGCTTTTAATGGGAAAACTTTCTGATAATTTTTTCTTTTCATTGCTACCAGCTGCAGAAGCTTTACCCATGTAACAAGGACGTGTGCCAGTCCTTAACTCACCCAAGTTCCCAGGCCACTTTTCAGACCATATATAGGGATCATTCCCTCACCTCTTGGGCAGCAGGCAGGATGCCACTCCTCACTGCCAGCTGCACTTCTCAGGCCTGCAGAGGGGAAGTGAAGAAGCATTTTTCCTATGGAATGACAATGGAAATTCTCAGGCAGGCAGAAATGTGGTTACCTCAGCCATGACTTACTGGGACACCCAGGGATCCCTCTTGGAAAGGAAATGTGCTAGAAGGTGTCTAACAACCAGAAACGTTCAGGGTGTCTGTGTAACATGTTGTCTGTAGGAAAACAGCCTCTCCCTTCCCTGACAAAGAGCCAAGGGATGCATTTAAAGTAGCAATAAGCAAATTGTGAGGCAGTAGCAAGATCAGGCAACAGTAGGTAATACAGATGTTTTCCAATGTGTTTTATTCACAGGGTGAGCATATCTGAGCCTTTGCTGGTCACACAAAGCACTGCTTCGTGGGTCACTGGGCCCCAGGTGCTGAAGGTAACACTGATACTAGTCCTTCTTTCTATCAATCTGTCATCATCCATAAGCTTCCCATGATTTACCATCCAGGCTCTTGCTTGATCTCTGTCCAAAAGTGATTGTTTGAGAAGTAAGTGTAATTCATCACACATTCCTGAAGCCAGGTTCAGAGGCAAAAGAAATAATACCAAATAGAAAAGAAGAAAAAAAAAAAAGGAAAACAAAAAGAAAATGGTAATGGTTTTTACTGTAAGAAAGAGGCTGATGAGACAGAAGGGGCTGTCTGAGAGCATCCATAGCCAACCAACACTGCTTTGTGCCTGAACAGAAAAATGAGTTCTGACCTCTTGTGAGCCCTGGGAGACATCAGCAGCCTGTGTGCAGTGACAAGTGGTGGTGTGGGTGCCTGGGTCCTGGGCTTGGAGGAGAGAAACCAAAGCAGCAGGTGGGAATGGAGGGGAAGGAAGGAGCATTTGCAGGTACAAATAGGTATCTAAAAGGTTTGTTCAGCTCAACCTCTGCCTGTTTCTTTTTTTCATTTCTTGTCCTTCCCTCAGACAGGGAGCCCTGCTCACTCCACCCCTCTTCAGCTGTGATCCTCGTCCTTAGTGTGGTTTGTTCCTTGCCCAGCAAACCTTGGTAGGGCAAAATATCCTCAGGGAAGTGGGGAGCTACTTTCTTGCCTACTTTATGCAAGGGTGATTTATCAGAAGGGCCATCCCTTTGGACAAGGGGCTTCCTGAGGAAGAGGGTAATATTCTGGTGTGGAGTGCCATAAATGAAGAGAGGTGGTTCCCAGGTCAGAGTGGAAATAACTTTCACTGCAGTCAAATATTTAAATTGCTCCTGTTAATCCAGAGCTACTTCAGTGCTTGGTTTAAATGAATTGCATTTTCCCATTATTATGTAGCAACACAGGGTGCTGGGCAGACCCTGACTAGCTGGTGAGCAGACAGACTGTGTGAGTCTGGGGTTGGCACAGCTGAGGAATGGCCAAGGGTGCAATGAGCTCATGCCTAAGCAAGCAATGGAGACTTTTTTGATTGCAGTCCAGAGGCACTCAGAGACTCAAAGGTGAGACAAATGTCCAGTCAGTGGGAGTATCACAGAAATGTAAGCGAAGAGGGGACCAGAGGGAGGACTAGATTCAAAGATCAGGTACCTGAATGGGAAGACTGGATGATAAAAAGTTCTGAATTTAGCTTTTTTTTCTCTTTCCATAGGATAGAGGGCAGAGTATACAAAGGATGTGGATGAAATGCAGCCTTGGAGATAAAGCAGGATTAGAAACCTACTGCAGAAGCAAGAACCCCTCTGCATCTAGTAGCAGCATTTGGTAGACTGCTCCTGAGAGGTCTCATCAAAATCTTATATATTGGCAGGCACTGGCAAGCAAAGGTGAGAGGCTGAGGGCCCCTTGTGACCAGAGACAGCAATCCATGTCCCCATGAAGACAGGCTTGGGTACAGCCCCAGCTGCCCTGAGCACTCTGCAGCAACTCTGCTAGTTGTTGAGCAAGTGTCAGTACTGAAGGATCTGTGTTAGGTAGGGGCACCAGGATGCTTTAGAGAGAACACCACAGATGCTGTACAGAAGTTAGACTGATTGAAAGGAGCCTTTAAATGAGGCAATCCAGCCCATGAGGCTCTGTGTTTTCTCCCACAATTACTCAATTTTTCTCCTTACAGTATGAGGAATAGCAGTTCATGACTTTGCCAGCCCTGCATCCTCAGCTGAACGTTATGGAGTTTTTTTGGTTTGTTTTTTTTTGTTTTTTTGTAACTGCAGTTGGCAGGGTGGTAACTGGTTACTTCAAGTCAGCAGACTCAATGGTACACAGCCTGAATTTCTCCCTGCTTTCTTCAAGTTGTCTTGGATGGCCACGTGAAACTGCACTTTCAAAATGCCTGCTGTCCTGTGCTTCTGCAACTTCTGCTATTAGAACTTTGTAGCCTGTGTACTATATCCAACTTACTTAAAAAGATGATGAGCAATTTCATTCACCCTCCATAGCCAGGAGGTGATGGTGATCAGCAGTTACATGAAAATATGGGTTAGACTCTGTTTTTGCTGCAGGTTGTAGACTTGCCAGCCCAGTTACTTTCTGGAAATAGCTTGTCGTTTTTCTTGGCACTTTAGTGGCCTAGTCAGTTCTAGACATCTGGCTGCTCTATAATACCAGGGCAGTGTGTGCACCTATGAGAGCCCAGCATACTTAGGTTTGAAAAGTGGCTGCTGCACATTCATGAGGATCCTAGCTTAATGTGTGAAAACAAGCTGCATCAGCATGCTGATATCTGACCTCCTTGCTGCTGATAGGTCTGCTACTGTGTGGCAAGACTGCTTCTGCACCATGCACAGTGCTCAGAGTTCCAGCTGATGGAGCAGGAATCCAAGATACTGCATCAGTACTGGTAATACTGGGTGATGCTTGATGAACACTACTGAGTTTTATCATTCAACTCCAGCTTTGTACATTGGTGAAAGGTGATCTGGAGCTTGCTTATCCCCCACACACTACATGAAAATTGTCCTTTATAAGAATGTCAGATGTGTTTCCTAATGAGATCTTGCAGGACAGGATAAACACAGAACTTTTGCATGCACATGATGAAGTCAAGAGATATGAATCTTTTAAATGTTCCTATCACTGGAGTCCAATGGCAAATGCTCGTCCCCAGAGTGTAATGTGTTGCCATTTTAAAGCTGTGAGTATTTCCATCCATTGTGTCAAAAACCTGTTGCACTGTGGGGACAAAAAGCACAACCCATTGTGCTCAGAAGGAAGAATGATACTTGAACAAAGGCATGGCTTGGTTTGTTGTTTGTTTTTTTTTTTCTGTCCTTAAGAAAGCCAAACCCACCATCTAGAACATATTTAAGAAATCCAGCTGAATAGAGAGCAGTAATGGGTGTTCAAGTTGTGTTCTGTCACTTGAAAATGTCCAATAGCCTTGGCTGTCTCATTTTAGGTCTTGTCACTAGGGGAAGCTGACATACAAGAGGACCCAGTGAATAGCCTGATGTGCTGTGGGATGGATGAAACAAATGATCACGAGTGCCCCTGTAGCTGTCCTGCTTATGGAGCTGGCTCTCTATGAGGACCAGCTAAAGAGCTCAGTGCTGCTGTGGGAATTTCTCTCTCGATTTTATAGTCCCCAAATCCACTTTTGGCACCTCCAGCAACTGCAGAGTTGAAGGGATAAAGGCAGCTCATTAGGGGCCTAATCCAAACCCCATGTGCCAGCAGAGGAACTTGGTTGGCTGAGTTTAGTTATGAGCCTTTATCTTTTCTCCACGGGTAGGGATCTCTGTGATGTAACCACCACCTGTGAGTACAGGTGAGTCCCACAGCCTGCTCCTTCTCAAGGGGTGGCTGCAGCATTTAAGCAGTGAATTTCCCCTCTCTCACAGAGACTCATTCTTTGTTTTTCTTTGCATCTATTAGCCAACAGAGACACTAGCTACAGTGAAAACGCATTCCTTTATTGCAGTTTTGCTCCTTGGAATGTTATGACACATCCCTCAGATATCAACTTTGTTAACTGTCAACAAATTCATGTCCTTTCACTCCCAGCATGTGCACTCAGGGGTCTCCTTGGACCCTGCTGCTACAGAGAGCAGTACCAAGGCTGCAGCCCAGGGAACACTCCCTTTCCCAACCTTCTACCCCAAAATTCACCTTCCTGGCAGCTGAATGGTAGGACAGCATCCCTGCAGCTAGGAAAGCTTCCTCTCCTTCTTAACATCAGAATAAAATGACTGGCACCAAATTTACTCACTCTTGCCTGCAGAACTTGAGGCAAAAAATATCAAGTCCAATCCCAAACCAACGTGTTTTTTCCTCCCATCCACATTTAAGTTATATGCTTTATGAAAACAGATTGAGGTCTTGGACAATACCACTTGGATAGCAATTGCAGCAAAAAACCATATTTGAAATCCTGACCCAGCAGTGCTAGACACTGTGCTGAGAAGCTGGGGCTGATGGGGGAAACCACAGCCTAGAGAGACAGAAGAAGGAAAAAAACCAAACAATTTATGTCTGCTTATCTCTTATCTCCAACTCTGTTCAGTTAGAGAACTGGAGCAGAGAAGTCTGAGTGAATTTTCTGGACCATCCTTCAGCCCTTAGTTACAGGTTGACAAGGGCCTGAGCCTGTTTTGCTTCAGCAGATTAGCCACAGGACCATCCTTTCACTCTTTCAGTGACCCACAAAGTCTTTTTGGAAACTTAATGCAATCCCAGGCTGAGCAGTTGTTGGAAAAGGCCAAGGGTGTCTGCACTCTCTGCCCTGTGTCTTGCAGAAAGGTCTAGGTCTGCTGCATGGTCAGTCAATACCCATGGAAGCAGACCTGCTCTCAGGATTTAAATCAGTGTGAGACACACCAGGATCTAGGTCCCTGTGATCTGGGGATTATAAACCAGTTAGTTTAATCACATGATTAGAATTGAGATAAACAGTCAGTGAGCAACCAAGTCATGTCTCCCAAATACAGTGAGTCAGACACTCCATTTAAGGCAAATGAGAGGGGAACAGCTTCATTCCAGCCCAAGGCTTGTCCCAAAAGTGTTCCAGCTTGAGGCACTGGCAGGAGGAAGCTCAGTCTTGCAAACTCCTTCACTCACTTTTGCCTGCAAAATAGTTATGCAGCTTCAGTGTTGTGCAGAGTTACCTTTACAACATGCTAATGGAGTTTTCTTAAGTAGCTCCCGTGTATGCCCAAGGTCAAAAGATATTCACATGAACAGTGTGTGGAAGACCTTCTGTCTTCTTCTGAAGATCATAAGTAGCTGAATCAGGCTTTGAAAGAAACTCTCTGCATTTTTTGTTTTTCACTTGGAGATCTAAAATTGAGAAACAGATGTACTGTATCTGGCTCTCAGTGCCCCCAGGCAAGGAGGCTGACCAGGAGAGAGCAACAGAGCAGTGAAGGGGGCTTTGCATGCCTGTTAGTCAGCTCTGCTTTCATGCCTCACCCTCAATCTGATTATGCATCCTGACTTTCCTTTGCTTGGTCTTAGTTTTGAGGGACAAAAGGTAAATTCAATGTTAATTTAGGCATGGAGAGAATGGAGTTTTGGTATTTTAATGCCAGTCTTGCCTTTTTAATGCATGGAAACTGATGCCTGGTCTCCTGCAAAGTCAGTTTACACTAAGGTTCAAGTCTTGCAAATATTCAATTAGCAGACCAGTCAAGTATGTGGGATTAAATTGTTTATACAACAAATGTTTGCAGAACCAGAGTGTGAGTTCACAGGCAGGCATGGGAGCTTTGGTCTCCCAGCTGATCCATAGGAAAGGTCAAACACAGCATACTGATAAATGCAGTATACTGACCCAAAGCCTCACTCCAGTCCTGACTGGAGCTTCCAGCACCTATTCCCTGGTGTTTATCAAGGTTAAGTTGGAGGCTGATGAGATTGCAGGATTAAAAACAAGTTTAGTCTCTTCGTTGGCCACCACTGCACAGCTCTACACATACATAGGCTGTTGGGAGTGTAAATGGAATAGATTCTGCTTTAAGTAAACCAATAGCTCCCACTGACCACCAAGGAGCAGCTCTGGTGTGAGCTGTGGGAACAAGCAAGAGTGGAAGAGGACCCGTAGCGTAAGGTCTGAAAACACAGGGTAGCATTTCTGCCCGGAGTTCTCTGTGTTAATTCCTCTGTGTTTCTGCTTCTGGTATGAAACTCTTGAGAGAAGCTGGAGAAAGCACCTGCTTTTCAAAGCAGGGGAGGATGGAGGAGAGAATTAACTTCTCTTAAGGGAAGAAGGAAACGCTTTCTCAACAAAGCTTGAATTTTGGTGAGGTATGGCAGGACTGATGGACAGTACAGTGGAAGAAAAAAAATAGGCAAGGGACTAAAAGGCAAAAAAAAAAGGAGCATTTAATGCATTTATGCTTCTACAATGTAATTTTTGGGTGATGTCTTTTTTTACAATACAGTCTCTCAGGGAATAGGGAAGGACCAAGGACTCCAATGTTCTGAGGGCATTTGGTGCCTGGTTCTCTGCTTTCCGTGCTGGTCAGGGCAGGGAGAGAAGAAGCCACCAGTGAGCAAACAAGACTTTACTCAATCCTAGTGTGCCAGAAGGAGGAGTGACTATATTGTGCTTGTTTTTCCCCTGTGGGTAGCCAGTGTGAGACTACAGGGAAGTCCCTTATGCCCATGTATTTTTTTTAGGGCAGTTTCTTTGCACAGCTTGTGGTTATAGTGTTGAGAGTGTGCAGCTGGGATCTTCTGAGATGAAAGGTGCTGTGTTAGTGCAACATGTTGCTTGATTTTGGTTTTAAGCACTAGTCTCTATACTGGAGTTATTAATAGACTGAGTTGTCCAAGCAGGGATTTTTCACCCCTCCTGCTGCAAAATAGATACTGTATTCCTGTTGCTACAGCATGTATAGCTATGCTACAGCTAGTGCAGTCTGGTTTTCACTAAGTGCATCAGTGAACAATGTTTAAACAAAGTTAAAGAGAAAAAAAAAAAAGTACTGGCAACAAAGAGATGACTTATCATTTGCAACTTTAAAAAGGAGCCTGCAGCTATACGAATCTGGAAATAATATAAACTTAACCCACAGGACTGTTGCATTGGTTTTAGAAGAGCTTACTTTAAAGCTGGTATGTGGGCTCACTAAGAGACTGAGTGGTTGGCAAGGATGCTAACGATTTATGGAATGTGTCTTTGGAAAGGATTAAAGCAAAAACCATGTTGCTTCTTACCAGCTCTGAGCTAGGAATATAGCTCTAAGGGGCGAGCGTTAAATTTTAAGCATCCAGTATGTAAAGCTTTTAAAGAATAAACTTTTTTCTTTCCTTGCCCTGGTGCTTGGGATCAAATTCAGTCCAGACCGGATAGACTAAAAATCATTCCCATCTGACGTCCTGGAAAAGGTCAGGAGTTAAAGGAGCATTGGCAGCAGTGAAGCACTTCCCAGCTTGCGTAAGTACTATTTGTGAACTGCCCAAGATAACAGTCAGCATTTTAGCTCTAAATGTCCCAAGCCTCACATAACTGTGCCTCTTCATTTTCTCTCTCTAAGCTGATTTTTTAAACTGCCTTGCACCAAGTAAAAAACACAATTAAAACTGAAGCCTGAGAGCTCAGTTAAAATGAAAATTCCCTACGATTTGGTTGGGAAACCTTACATTTCCTACTTTCCTTGGCCATCTAATGACTCTCTCTGCCTTAGGTACTCATGGTTCAGCCCCTCACTGTGTTGTCTTCTTCATCTGGCATCCCCCATCCTATGCTCAGTTTGAAATGACAAATCTCCCCCATTGGCACCATTTTTCTCTAATAGGGACTCCATGTTACTCATGAAACCAGCGCCGCGTTTTCCTCTGTGCATGTGAGTGGCTGTGCCCCTGCATCCCTGTGTGTTTGCAGAAGGCAGTAGTCAGGACCTGCTGCCAAACCCAGCTTTTGACCCAGTACAGAGGAGAAGAGCAGCATGATGTTGTGCTCAGCTCTGACATCAGCTGGAACTGCTGGTAGTCCTAAAGATCTGCAGAACTACAGCCACTTGCACACTGTGCTGGTAGAAATTCACATAGAGGGAAACAAAAAACCACAAAAGCTGTTGGAAAGAACTTCAAAGAGGGTCAGTGTCTCTTTTCCTGCAAGCACGTCTGCCACCCTCTCAGCTGCTCCTTCTCCACATGCTTGTTTGGTTATGCTAAAAGAGACCTGACTCATGGTGGTAGAACAGTGTGATGCCAAGGTGTGGTATCTGCTACTTGTCAGCTTTCATGCAAGTCTTGGTGACTTCAGAGGTGAGATCCCAGGTAGGAGTCTGACCACAGGTGGGGGCTCTGGATGTGGAGGGTCAGTCATTTTGGAGGGCTTCCACTGGCCATGGCAGTTTCTTAACAAGAGCCTTGCCCTAAGAGAAGGGCAAGGCTCTTGTGCATTTCTTTCTCTCCAGCCATTCATGAAACCCAGAATCCAGTCCTGTGGTAGTGTGGAGACAGGATGGGCTCAGTTTAGGGTGATCCCCATGAAAGCCTTCCTGCAGAATTTGCACTGAAAGGCCAGACTGTAGTCTCACTTTAAAATCCTTGATGGCTTACTGCAGGAATTGGTTGTGATAGGATTTGTGTATGACTTAATTTTCACTGCTTAGGGAATATTCTGATGTGCTTGCTTTGACAAGGAATGTGTGCATGAGTGCCATAAAAGCAGGGTACCTCATGCTTATTGTGAAGTAAAGAATTTCATGGCTAAAATGTGGAGGTGAGCACCTCTTTCTTCTTTAAAGTAAAAATCACCAAGTTATGTCTTCAGTGTGTAGAATAAGTGAATTTGTTTCCAGTTGAATGACAGTATATTGAATGCTCAGGTTTTTTTCACTATAGAACACTGATTAAGTTCCAGAAAAAGTAGTAACAAGTGTTCATTGTGAGGGCTCTAATTGGCTTTAATGGCCCTGACCATTTTCACCTGGTGCCTCCATCCACACCCATGGGCAAGGAGCCTTATTTAGGCTCAGCCCCCAAACCATCCTTCCCTCTTTAGGCTGTGTTGTAGGGGTGCTGGTGTTCAGTCTTCCTGAACAGATGTGGGGTCTGTGCTGTTGTAGTGCCTTCTTGGATGGAGCCCTTCAGTGTACTTGGAATGTTTCCAGCTGTCTGACTCTGTCCTCTGCTGCTTCTAAGGGGAATTCCTGGATGGACACTGGACTTGGCTTGTTTGCTATGCTTGAAGCTGTTGAGGGACACCATTACCAGCACTCCCCAAGACTGCCTGACCTCTGTGATGTCTTTGCTGCCTCACCCTCACCTCCTCTGGCTTGCCTGTGCTGGGGAAAATGTTGTGTTGGCTCCTCTGTGCTTTGCTAAGGTAAGACAAGAATGTATACCTACTAACAAAGTTAAAAATATGAGCTTGAAATTTATCTGGTAGTGACAGAATTAGCAAAGCCTGGGTTTATTTTATTTTTCTCTCTCTCATGGTTTTATGATTATGGTGTTCTGAAGGTCTTTACCATTTCCTTCTCTCAAAATAACCTGCACAGCTCTCTGTGCATTCCTCAGTTACTGGCCAAGTAAAGAAAATAATATAATACAGCTGGCTTCAAGTTGCAGGTGTGCTGCTCAGCTACCTGTGAGGTGGAACAGCACAGATAACCTCTCAACTCCAGCTGCAGCCTTGCACTGTGGGTGCCCATTTGCCTCCCTGTCCTGGTGACTTTTTACATGCCTTTCAAAAAAAAAAAAAACTCAAAAAAACCCCAAACAAACCAAAAGCACAAAACCAACCTGGAGGAATTTTAATAGCTGTTGAACATTTCTTTCAAACTGACTTTAAAAGTGACTATTTGTGAAATTTAAGTTTCCCTGCAGTGAAGGCATGAAAGGAATACTAGATGGGCTGAAGCCAGGCAGCCTGTTTCCACAGGTGACTGTGTTTAAAGGGCATCCACACTTTTGCTGAGAAAAGGGTGAATTCATATGAAATTTTCAGAAATTTTCCTCTTTAGATTTGGGGCATAAGTGGGGTGGCCTTGCTGAGGTTGGGCTGATACAAAGCTCTCAAGTAGAGAGAAAGAAATAAAGTGAAGAACCAGGTCAAGGGAGCTGATGAGGGAAGGAAAGATAAAAGGAAGACCTCCTTCAGACTCCTCATGAAGAAGGCTGCTCTGTGCTTGGGAGTGATATTTGCACCAGTGAATGTTGAGCTGAGTAAATTGCTGGCTGCTAAATATACTGGGGGATGTTTTGTGTTGTCTGCTGTTTGTTAGAGGCTCTGTCCAGAATTCTTGATGTGTGAGCCTTTGCTTGCTGAGTGAAGATTGCAACTTGGAGGCCTTTATCTGACTGAATGCTTATGGAGTCAGAAAAAGCCTCTAGCATCTGGCATTTCAATGGCCTTTATAAAAAAATATTTCAAGATAGTGACAAAGTGAACTCCAAAACACTGTCAGGAGTATTTCTGCAAAGCATGTTCTAGTCTGTTTGATCCTTGAAGAGGTAAATGGTACCTGAGACATGTAGAGCCAGCTCAACCTTGCACATGGCCAGGTCTTTGTAAGGGTTGATGTGAGGCTTTGCACAGGAGGACCATGAAGGCCTGGGGGAAATATTGGAGAAAGAGATCTTTGAAATGTGCCAGATGTGCCAATCTGGGTGCTGATGCTTGCCCTCTCCTAGCTCCCAAAGGAGGCATCCAGTAGAGCAGCTACAGGCAGGACTGTGGCTTCATTTTGGTCAAACCAGTTCTGCTTTTATTGACAGGCAAAACAGGTCTTTGAGATGTGGCCACCTCCTTTCTGACTTTGATCAGTTGCTTAAGACAGATATCTTAACTAAAGAGGAGTTTTTCTTTTACAAGCAGCTTCTACTGTTCTATGGCTGCTATCATTTATTTTTTTTCTTATGACTCCACAAGGCTTCATGCTGCTCCATGGCATGTAACCATACTGTAGAACTGGAAGCTGGTTTTATTGCTGCATGTTCATGAACTCCAGAATTTTTATTAATAGGAAAAAATCATTTTGTTCCAGTGATGAGGCTCTGTTCTAGGGTTAGAAAGGGTTTCCAGACTGGAGTGGTGGGAGGAAGGTTGCTGGAGAGGAGGCAGTTAAGCTGTGGAAAGGCAAAAGTTGTGGTTGCAAGGGTGCTAGGTGGAAAAAAAAGGAATGGGTTGGGTATAAGTTCTTGAGTCCATTCAAGGTGACTTGCACTGGAAGGGCTTTCACCAGCCCCCTAGTTGTTCAGTGAGATGAATAGTTTTAAATGCCTGAAAAAACATTGGATGCAGGACTGTAGCAAAGAAATGTGCTCTTAAGGGACAAACAACTTGCCTGCACTAAAAGGCAGGTGGAGCTGAAGATGGTACAAAGCATTGATGGTGGCTGGAGTGGAGGGTGCACCTGGGCAGTAACAACCTCTGTGTCAGTGCTCCTGGTTCCTTGGAGACTCCTTGGACTGTGGCAGAGCAGTGCCACGAGTCACCTGGAGCTACAGGAGATCCTTCTTGAGAAGAACACTGTAGGGATGTTGAGCTAGTCCATATGAAGCTATGGGTTCAAGGACTGAGCTGTCCTTACACTTTTTTTCTTCTGTGGCTTTACTGCTTTTCTGACCCCTAGTAAACCTTCTGGGAAAGAAGCTGAAGCTAATTAAGATGGTCACTTGTGTGGCATTGTCCAAGTGGTAAGTGGAATCCCTTCCCATTTGCATAAGCAGAGTTCTGGCAGGAGCTGTAGCTGATTGTTCCTCCCTGGAAAACAAAAGGGACAAGGGCTGAAAAATGTTTCACAAGAAAAGTATTTGTTTAAAATGGGAACTTAAGAAATCCATGTGTCTAGATAAAAATATGTGCCTCTGATCCTGGCCTAACCTTTAGTTCTGAGAGGGGTCTTCAGGCACCTGATCCAGGGCTGAATTTCCACAGCTGTGCAAGGCCACAGCATTTAATGCCCCCAAACCCCACCTCTCCTATTGCTGGACAAATAATAATGTGAAATTAAGTTGATTAGATCACATCATTACTTCAGGAAAGGGATACTTGGGTTGCTTTTTGTGTTATGGTGTAATTATGGGCATTCTGGGTTATTTTGGCAACTGTTTGGACTTGAAACAATCATATTTAATTTGAAATGAAAACAACTGGATCTTTTATACTGATTTTTACTATGTATATATACACAATATAGCTGATTTTTACAGTAGACTGCTCACTTGTACAGGAGACTTCATTGTTCACAGAATATGGTTCATATGTGCATGGTAGACCTGATTGAATCTCATTATTGCTGGATTCAAAATCCAGATCTAGATCAGTTCTGCTGTCCAGGCTGAAATGCAGAAAGGATAGGTGTGACAGGGAGCTTATCCAATATTGACAACACTCAGCATTCCAGTGCCATGAGTCAGGCTCCTCCCAAATTCTGTACTTGCCTAAGTTGATAACTTGATATTTTTCTAAGTTGCATTCTTTTTCCTTTTTTTTTTCTGTTTACTTGTGAACCTTTAGGGCTATGCTTACGTTCTATTGTAATATTTTTTTCCCCTTGCAATAGTAAGGCCATAGTTTCCAAGGAAGCCTGCAATTCTCACATGAGCTTTTGTCTCCAGGTGCTCTCATAATATTGCCAATTATTGAAAAAAATTGAAATAAAATGTTATTAGGCCTTCCGACTTTAAGCCAGAGCAATGGACCTGTTAAAATATTTATAGATGATGTTAGGGTAGCCTGTGGGAGTTGAATTTGATAGTTTCATTCAGATTCTTTTATTTCATACATGCATTCATGTTCTTACTGAGTAAGCAGTGGTTGCTGGGGTTAGGTCTGGTACCTCCACATAATATTGTCTTAATTCTAAGCTGTGGCTTTGGACAAGAAAGAAAACTGAATTTCTCTAGTGTAGTGCACAGCTGATGGTCTGGTGAGTGTCCCCCTGCTCCTTGGTCCCAGCAATCTTTATGCAGTGGTGCTCTCTGCCTTCCATTTCCAAGTTTCTCTTGAACCTGTAAACACTTTGCAAACAGTTGAAGTCCTATAGAAGTTGGTGAAGGCTTCCCTAAACTGCTTGTGTTTTATAGTGTGACTTTGAGCACACGCAGATATAACTGGATCCTCTCCCCAGAACGAGCTAAAATTAAGCAAGTTCTTATCAGCTATGAAATAGTTCTCCCTGAACAGATTTGAACTTCTGTAAAACCACACACACACATCAGGGTGTTTCTGTTGATCTTGCTCTAGCCACAGGAGTGTTTGTCCTTGCAGGAGAGAACTCTAGGACAGTCTTCAGTTTATCAGTAGAGCATGTTCAGAGGCTGGTATTTTTTACACGTGTGTTCCATTGTGTAGTACTTTGTTAATTTTTCAGTCTCCTTTTCAAACTAGACAAACCTATGTAATTAATCTCAGATTCAGTGTTCTGCTTACCTGCTGCTGCCCAATCCCATAGTCTGTTTGCCCTCAAGCTTTTTCCTCTTTTGGCAGCTGCTCTCATTCCAATTACAAAAATATCCTTGGAAATTCAATACCTCATTTTTCTAATATTTAAATGATGGCTTACATTGTAGTTCAATGAATTTAATTAAAGCATTTCCTTATGCACGTGGTGTCCATGTGGACAGGGAGTAAGAAATTTAATCTTAAAACTAGGCATATGTAACAATTACAGCACAAGATCATTCCTTCTTAATACATCTTTCAGGTAAGATGAGTTTTCACATTGCCTGGAGGAAGACATAATCTGTATGAGCTGGCTTTAAATACTTAGGTAGCAGAGGGAATAATCTGTTTTAAATAAGGAATGTCTGTATGATAAGTTGTGACCTACTTTTCCTTAGGAGTATTAAAAAAAAATGCTGTGGGGTTAACCAAATGTTTGGGATGTTGTATAGAAATGCTGCCAAATGGTGCTGAATCCTGGGACAGAGGAATTCTCTGCTAGAAGCAGGGATGATGGCTGTGTGGAGATCACCAGCTCTACTTGTTGGTTAGGATGCAGGTGTGACCTGTTCCAGTGCAGTGAGCCAGGTTAGCTTAAAGCAGTAGAAATAGCTCCCCTTCAATCCCTTCAGATCTTCTGACCTGCAGTGGACTGGGATGTAGGATGGGTAAAGGTGGAGGGAGCTCTCCTGTATTGATGCAGCTCGTCCCAAAGTTCATTCCCAGCCCTGAACTACCTGCTCTTAGCTGGGCTGTGTTGCATGATAATGGAAAACAAATTTGTTATTGATTACACTGGCCACAAACAGATCCCAGTTGCACCTGGCAAGAATCTGGGGAGAAATCTATAGTGATGCAAAGCTTGGAGCAACTTGTTTTGTAGTGATAAACTTCCAAAACGTGGGTTTCCTGAAGCCTTTGGACATAAGAGTATTCCCAACAAGTGCTTCTAAACAAGCCTCTGCAGTCCATCTGCCTTTCCTTAGAGGATATTGTCCTAAGCAATGCAAGTATGTACAGAGTGCTCTAGTTATAACTTGGAAAACACAGATAGTGTCCATGGCTTTGGCCACATTACTTTTATTGTGTTTGCAGAGCAGTTACTAAGCTGCTCTGGTTTGGAAATGGGAAAAAAATAAATTATATGGTCTGTGCAACCTCTTCCTGAGCTCCTGTATTTCAACAAGTAAAGGCTGAAAGGATGTGTCAAATGTGTCCAGCCATGATGGGCTTTACTCAATCTGCTGTATGTTGTGGGTGTTTTCCTTTTGGCTTCAGTATGTGCTGGCTGAAGGCCTTTGGCAGTATCCCTGTTAGTGTCTTTTACTCAGTGCATGTGTTAATTTAATGTGAAAAAGTGTCAAAGAAATCCTGTTTGCCTGCTGCTCTTGAAAGCTGTGTGTGGTGGTGGGATGTTCCCCTTGTTCTCTCAACAAGCTGGAAGAAAAATCCAGCTAAAGAACTCAGCACCTGTCCTGAACAGGTGTGTTCTGTTAAACAGATTTAATTTGGATTTAGCAAGGGTGCAATGTATATGTCTAGAACATTCCAATTGTATTAGAGGGCTCTCTTGATGACAAACTGAAAGCTCATTGGTGGTGGTGGTGTTGATGCACTTCCATATGGCTGCCACTGTGGGCCCTGTGGAAGTCACTGAAGGTGAAGGCATCAC
>JAOEGS010003053.1:0-15045 GCA_025447755.1 Corythornis vintsioides | reverse complement strand
ATGTCATTATCAAAATACTACAGTCAAAGGCAGTAAAAATCCACTGCAACCTTATATTTTACCACAAACCTGGAGATAACACGGTATCAGACACAGACTTGGGGACTGAAGTCCAAACCCCCAGAGCAGACAAGATGATGGACTGAGGTGTAGATAAGATGTGACTCTCCTTTGGCAGAAGCTACTAGGATCCTCTTGTGACTAAAGATCTTCCACTACAGATTTACCTGGTTTAGTGCTTTTAACCTCTGTCTAAAAATAAATAACTGACAAAAGTATTCATCCTACCTCTGTAGCTTGGAAATGGTGACAGTTTTGTGTGTCATGATGAAATGTGCAGGCTTTCCACAGAGAGAGACAAAGGAGTGTACAGAGTACTCTTAAGGACAGACTAGCTGAGGACAGAGATGCCCTCCCTTTGCTTGAAAAACTGTCTGAGGTCATTCAAAGGACCTCATTCTGAGGACACCAAACCAGCAAGAACCATCCTGTATGGCATCATGTGGTAAAGTGAGAGTTGTGGTTCAGGAATAAAATGGATTTTTAAGTTGTAATGATGCCAAACTCTACAGACAATCTGCCCAGAGTAAAGGAGGTGGGGAAGGGGATATCCACAAAAAATACTTGGGTATTATTTTAAATATTATATTTATATAATTTATAATACTACATATTTAAAAGGCATTTTAGCCTTTTTTTTTTTTCCTTGATAGATGTTTTTTTGCCCTAGGTTTCAGTGTTGCATGTAGATTGAACTCAGAGGAATACTGCAGAGTTGCTCTTGTACAGCTCTTATGTACAATGAAAAAACTGTACTTCTCTAAAGGGCTCTCTTTTTTGGGAAGTATTTTTGAGCAGAACTTCTAAATGGATCCATCAGCCCAGCAGTGCTGTCCTCTGACCACAGCCCAGGCTTGCTCTGCAGACCTGGCTACAGAAGCAGATTCCAGAAAATTAGTTTAGCATGTCAGTTCCAGCATGGACCTCCAGGCTTGGGAGGGAGGAATGAATGGAGGCACAGTTCTTGTGCAGACCAGGTGGGGTCGAGCCTGCCCTCTGATTTACACACATCCTGAGCTGGGGGAGCTGCACAGGTGTATGTGGAGGCAGAAACAGGCACGGTGGTGTTTGTTTTAAGAGCAGGGCAGATCTGGACTATGCAACCAGAGCTGTACTGCTCACACACGTGCTTTGTCCAACCAGTAGCTAACCTCATACCTGAGGCTAGATTGCAGAATATGTTGTTAGTTCAAAGTGGCTTTGTGCTATTGCCAAACAAGGAACAGGCTCATTGCTTATTCTCCAAATCAAAAATGTATTGTAAGGAGCAACATAATGCAGATTGAGTGTTTCATGCTTTAAATATTAAACAGCAGAAGCAAGAGGAGATTTCTGTGGCTGTGTTAGCCCTAAACCAGGCTACTTCTATTTTTTTTTTTAAATTTTTTTTTTCAGCAGACATGCAGCTTACTACCTGAACTTGCCCTTGATGAAATCAGCACTAACTTTTTTTTTTTTTTTGTGATGGAAAGCAAATGGAGCCTTAAAATGGGCTGGTGTGAAGCAGTGCCAACTTCTGACCGTAAACCTCCCCAGCACATCTGGTTTAAATTGTAGCTTGAACTGACCTAAAACCATTTCACAGAATGAGGGGTGTCTCTAGAGATGGTGGTTACTCTGTATGACTGGACATAGAGGCCATAGCTTGGTTTCTATAGGAAGATAATGCTTGTAATGTCAGAATGATGAAGTCCAAAGTATGTTTGCAGGTCTGTTTGAAAGATGGGGGTTGTTTTTTCTTTTTAAGTAGATCGAATTTGGAGGTATTGAAAACACAGTCAGTATGTCTCCCTGACACTCTCTGTAGTGATGACTGAATTTTGAGCCCATCCCTAATCTTGTTTTTCCAGACAGATAGCTGATCTAACTCTAATAACAAGTTCATTTTGAGCATAGCAAAAGCCAGGCTGGCTGGAAGAATTAAAAACTGACTATCTTCTTGTTCACACCTAAGAAAGGTCATAACTGAACTTCAGGGCCTTTGGTGAGTTGAATTGCACTTACATGTGTTAACACAACTTGAGACACCTGAAGTATGTCATGTTTTCTCAGTGAATAGCTGGTCTTGCTACGAGTTATTTAACATGCTCCTGAGATATGTGCTCTGCAAACTGTTTTAAGAAATAGTCTTGAAAGCTGGTCAAGAAGAGCAAAGCAAATACCTACATTTGGCAAGCCCAGCCAAAAGCTCCACTTCACTCTTATTTGCAGATTGTATTCCAAGCTTTATGGGTTTGACAAACTCATAATTTAAAATTCCTGATTAAAGCTTGTGGTTGTCTTTTCTTTTCCTGTTCTGTTCCGTGCTGCTTAATTTTCATTTGGAGCAGATAATTTTCTCCTGGGAGGAGGGGAAAAGAAAAAAAAAATCCCTGGCAGTGTGATGTCTGCTAAGTTTGCACAGTAGCTCATGGATAGGGGCTGACACTGCAACCCTGCCATGTGGGCAATGTAAATGCCTCCAGGAAACCACCAGGCATGTGCTGGGCTCTGCCCAGAGCAGCCTGTGGTAGGAGAGCAGGAAGGGACAGAGATGGGAAAGCAGCAGCTTCAACACTTTGAAATGTCTAAAGATGGAATTTATTAAAATATACCAAAAAAAAAAAAGAAAAAAGCCCCTTTTGATTATTAGCCTGAGGAAATGGGCCTTGAGTTTGAGTGCTGGGATAGATGTGCTAATCACAGCTTAAGCACACCACCTTGGGAGCAGCAGGCTTCCTCTGAGCCTGATTTGACGAGTTGCCCTTTCTTTGCTTTTCTTGTCCTTGGTGAAGCTCAGGCCAGGTTGTCAGAAGCCCCTCTGTGCCTAGTGAAAGGTCACAAATGGCTTCTCTGGCTCATCTTCTAGCACTGTCTCTGACAGTCCACCTCTCACCTGCAAGACTTGGAGTGAACTAAAGTGGGCTGATGACTGGGAGAAGCCCTGATGCAGAGTGATCTTTCAAGTGTGAAACTTAGCTTCTGAAGCCTGGAGCTTCTCTCTGAAACATCTCTAAGGACACTTTTGGCCTAAACAGTTGTTGTGGTTCAGCATTTTCCTCTAACTTTTTATACTAACATACCCCACCCCCCAACAAAAAAAACTCCAAACTGTCATCAGGTAGCAGGACAAATGCATAATATGGAAAGTTCTACTCAATACTGAGCAAAGTTACAAGCTAGTGCTAAGGTGGTGTCCTGTAATGGAAAATATTATGCAGGATGAGCTAGGTATGGAGCTGCCATGGGATATAGAACTATAAAGCCATGGGTGGCTTGTTTTTCCTCATCTATGTTATACAACCAGTATTTGCCACCAAAGATTTGTTGGGTTTTTGTTTGTTTGTTTGTTTTTTTATGAAATTTCAAACTAAAAGCAGAACTTACAAACTTTTTTTTTTTTTAGCTTAAATTATAATTATGCATAATTTCAGGGGACATAATTAATGCTTAGATTCTGCAAAGGGTGGGCTGTTTTTCTGAAGCAGATTGTAAAGTGACAACTTTGACTCTCTGACTGCTCAGTCACTAGAATTACTCTTTAAAGACAGTGTGTATCTTCCTTTTTACCTCCAGGAAGATGGACTTTATGTAGCCTATTTTAACTGGGCTAGCAGGCTGCAGTGTCAACCCCTTTAGGATTTGCCTGTGAATCCTGAGGAAAATAAATGGGCCAAGGCTTAGGGGCCCCTCAATCCTTCCTCTCAGCAGCTCCCACCACCAGACAGTACATCTAGGGAGATGCTGGTCAGAGGGGAAAGAGGTCCTAGAGCGGAGGGGCTGAGTTTTATTTGCCAAGGAATCTAAACAGGCTCTTAGCTGCCCTGCTTCTCTTTTCTTTCCTCTCATCCCCATAGAGGATGACTTAATTTATTTGCCAAGTGCCACAGTGGCCATTTCTGAAGCATTGTTCCTTCTGGGAATTTTTAGCCCTTGTTTGAGGACTCATAAAGGTTCCATTACTCTTGTAATTAGGAAATAAAGAAGGCCTATTATTTTGTAAGGGGCAAAGGACTTAAATCTTTTAAGCTATTATTTCCATGGTGCTATACTACCCACAATTGTGAAATGAAAGTTGAAGCCAAAGACTTTAACATCCCAACAATTGGTTTGACATGAAAAAGAAGGGGAAAAGCACATGAGATTTATGATTGCCCCTTTTGCCAGAATGCCAAAACTCTCAAACATCTGGAAGAATTAGGTTAGCAAGAGTGAAGGAAAGAATTCAGACCTGCTTTGAGGGTTACAACAACAAGCAGAAGATTATTCATAGAAACTGGATGTGTAAAATCCCTTGTGCATGTGAACTGGGATGGAGAGGAGTAAGAAAACAATGACCAAGTTTTGCCAAAATCTTCAAATTATAGGAGTGAGGAATAAACATTACTTAATATCAGAGCTTTCCTAGTTTATTTCTACAGCAGCTGCTGCGGAGCATGGAGTGAGTTGTGCAGGATACAGTGACCCCTACTTTAGGGACATAGGAGAATATAGGAGGAGGTAAAAATCCATAGGATAGCTTCAAGACTAGATGCAAGCTTGCTTCTCCTTCTCTGGAGACTTTCAAGACCTGCCTGGATCTGTTCCTGTGAGGCCTGCCCTGGGTGCCCCTGCTCTGCCAGGGGGGTTGGAATTGATGATCTTTCGAGGTCCCTTCCAGCCCCTGATGTCCTGTGATTCTGTGGTCCAGGCTCTGCACCCTCAGAGGGAAGTTGCATTTGATTTTATTTCTTTTTTTGGTTGCAATCTCAAAGTACAGACACTTGCCTCTTTCCCCCTGCCCCTCTTTACAGAGAGACTTGCTGACTCTGGAGGATCTCTAAGGTCTAAGTGTGGAAGTCCAGCCTCTAACTACTGTGTAACTCCCATCCCCTCCATGCACTGTGGGGAGTCTCCTTGGGGACTGTACTGCATATAAGTAGGTCTGTATGTGACTGAGGAGAAAACGCAGTGAGGATGAAAAAGGGGGTATGGTACACAATAAAAATAGAACATATTCAGAGAGCTGATCTCTGCCTGCATGAGATGCACTGTTTCCTAAAAGCCAAATGGTGTGTTGGTGTGGCTAATGTCTGCTTGGGAGACCACCTGAAAGGTCCTATAAATCACAGATGCTCATCAAGGCAGGTTTCAAAATGAGTCAGCTTGAAAATCTGCATTTGATGTTGACTTAACAGGAGGATACTGTTATCTAGAGACTTAGACTCTGTTCTCAGCAGTTGTCATGTTTGTGTCTGTGTTTTATGAAAGGAAGGACTTAAAGTTGAAAATCTCAGGCGACTCCCTGTGTGAGATAGGGTAAGACAAATATCCAGTTTTCCATTTGTTTAGGAATATTCTATGCCTTCAGAAGAGGGAATATAAATGTCTCAGAGCAACAGGGAATGAGTTCAGCCTGTTCCTCAGAGTTATAAAATCCTTCATCACTCACTACTGTCCCACTTGATTTACACTGTCTAAGGTGGTCCAGCCACGCTTGAGAGCCACGATAGCCAAATCCATAACAATAAAAAGCTAAAAAAGTCATAAAAGTTCTACACAAAGGATATGACCAGCATAAACAGTTCACAACATCTGTCTAACTCACAGAATAGTTTTCTGGGGCTGAGCAATTGGTGTCTGTGGACAAAGAAAATAGCCATTGTTTAAAAAAGAGAATCATATGCTACACCACACTATCTAAACGCATAGGAGTTTTGACCCTGGTGGCCCCCTCTGGTTATGTACTGGCCTCTAACAAAACAATTTTGCACCAAAGTTTTGGAGTGTTTCCATTCTGGCAAGAAGTGTTGTTTGGAGGAGACAAGATGGGTTGCTAAGACACCAGGATGTGGGAGAGACTGGTTCAAGTCTCTGCTCCCCTCCTCCAGGTTTTCTTCCCACATTTCTCCCATCTAATTAGAGAAGGGACTGAACTCCACTGGTCTACAGTGCAGGTCAGGTTTAGAGGTTTACTCCTGCTGTAGCAGAGAGGAAATCCAGCAAGATTAAATGGAAATAAAAATGTAAGCTTCACAAAGTGAAATGATTAATCTGAGAATTGCCCTTTTGAGTACATTCCTGCTGGAATAGACTAGCAAACCCTCACCCCTTCCCTTGGATGCTCTTTGTTCTAGATGAGCTTGCAGAAAATACTCACTGGGTAGACTTGGTTTGTGTGCCAGTGGGCTCTGGCTGGGTGGGAGGTCTCAAGAGCTTGACACCTCCTTAGGCACTGCAGTGATCTGAGGCACAGTGCTGTGTGTAGATTATCCTTAGCCTAGTTTGGGCTGTGAAGATTGGGTGTTTGCTGTGTCCAGGGCAAGCCTACAACACTGAAGAAGCAGAACCCTGCACTTAGGATTTAGGTGAAGGCTTTGCACCTCTGTGGAAAGAGTCATGGTGGCTTAGCAGTGATGGGAGCAGGAATAAAATACTGCATTTTTTTAATGTGCCTTAAGTGACACTTGACTTCATTAAAGAAGAAAGGGTTTGGAAATTGCCTGACTTGATTGATCTATTTCTAAATAAATCAGTCTACTGATTTATATTATCTAAATGATCTATTTCTAAAGCTGTGCACCACTACACCATGTAGCTAGTATGTGGTCTAATGTCCCCCTGCCATTGATGGGATACAATGATAGATGTTGAGCTTCAGCAGCTCTTTGATCTTTAACCTTGTGGCTCCTGGGTTAGGACACATTCAGATGTGTTTGGTTACATGTACACAAATGCATTGAGATGTGTTTGGTTCTGTGTCTACACACATCCTTTCAGCAACATGCTGGGGTTCAGGATCTAGCTCCATTTCCCTTCCAGGAACAAGTTTTGTACAAACACACTTCTCTTCTTTGTGACATCTCCACTCTTGTTCATTTTGGACTATAGATTTGTCCCAGGGGGCCTTTATGAAGAACAATGAAAGTAAAAGCCATGGCTGTTTTGAACAGGCACTTGCAAACCCCATGAAAGTTGACATGGCTCATGCTAGATGCACAGCCATAGCCAAAAGCAAATGCTGCTTTGCAAGCCTGGGTTCATTTTTTCCCCTACTGCTTGAGAGGCCCCTCTGATGAGTGCAGCCATCTCCTTTCTTTTTCTTCTCTATCCTATTTTCTGATAGTGGTTTTCTCTTTTAACAGCCATTGACATTTTTATTTCATTTTAACAGCTCTTGACAGCTGCTGTTGCTCTCTGAAGACTTAATGACTGGGTCATCTGCATCAGCCATCTATTTTTTCCACAGATCTTGAGTCCAGGTTAATTCCTGTGCCCATGCTGCACAGCTATGACAGTACTATAATGGATAGGATGCTAACATGGATAGTCTAGATGTCTTCTGCACACTTAGCAGGTGCTGTGATTGTGTAAATGTCTTTTTTTTTTTCCATCCATGCAGTGTGGTCTATGTAGACTTAATATCCCTGATTCCTATATAAGCTAAACAAAGATTAGGAACAATTTATGTTTGTAGGAACCATGTTGATCCTGTCTTCTTAGAGAGAGGTTGTTTAGGATTATCTATAAGCCAGGGAAGGTAACAAAGAAAGATTAATGAAAACTCAGTTTGGAGAGCATATCTGTGAACATAAAGATGGCTAAAACAGAGTATACAGTTGGGGATTTTTTTTCCAGGGAGTGAAAAAAACAAAACAAAACATCTGTAATGATGTCTGGAAAATGACATGATGTGTAAGTTATCAGCTCTGTTTAGAAATAGCCAGGAATGGGTAAATCTGTGCTTCAGGACAGATAGCTGTGGGTAAGGCATTGCTTATGGCACCATGGTCATCTACCAAGTTTGTTACTCTGAGTTAAAATGCCATCTTCTGAGTCCATGTGCCAGGCCTCCCAGCCCTGAAACAAGCTCTGGGCTGCCTCTGGTTTGGATCTGAGCTTGTAGTGGCAAAAAAGGATGCTTCTAAAGACTTCTTTAAGTAGGAACGATAAGCTGAAGCTGAGAGGAAGCCAAGGGAGCAGCAAACTGGCATTGAGAGTCAGAACTGTAATTATTGGAGAATACTGTAGAAAAGGATACACTATTTTTCAATGTTTTTCTTGGTATTCATAGTTTTTCTTTGACTGAATCCAAGGGAATAAAATAGAGGTAAAATGAGCAGCCCTGTAATAACAGAACAATCAGTATAAGACAATAAAACTAATAATATCAGAAAATTCAGGGATAGGTTGACAACTGAACTATCCAGATACTTGGACTAGCTCAACAAGTTCTGCATTTTCTGCATTTGATACCTATATCTTGGAGAAAAATACAAAAAAGGGGTGGAGACAGCTTGTGAGGATGGGATTGTTTGGGGCTTTTTGAAGGCTTTTCTATAGAGAATTAATGTAAATTCTCTTGCAGCAAATGAGGAAAACATTTTTTTTGGTAAAAGCAAGATTAGTGCAGACTTTTTGAAAAGGTAGACATTAAAACCAAACCCCACACAAAATAACCAAATAAAAATCAAAACACAACCCTGACCTTTTTAAAAGAAAAAGACTTTATGCAAGTCAAGGCCCCTCTGATGGCATTGCTGTGGAGCTAAGGGAAGCACAGCCATCTGGGTTGTTTTTGTTTTGTTTGTCTGTCAGAGCAGTTTCTCATGTGATATATTCTGAAAGCTGCCAAATCCTCTTAAATCTTGGGTGGCCTGGACCTGAAACAATAAGCAGTCAAATTTCCCATACTGTTGCAGTATGTAGTCACCAATATTATTTTTTTTCTGGTTGAATTTGGACAGAGAGATGATAAAATAATATTCTCTTCACTGGAGAAAAAGAATCAAAATGTCTTTTGCTTATCCTTCTGAGCACACGGAGCCAGAACTTGTACTGTAGCAGTGAGGACCTGGGACATCCTTTGATGTTGTCAAGAGAAGGTAGATCTGAATTTTCATTTAATTGGAATTTTTTTGTCTTCCTATGAAATAATGAACTCAAGGGTAGTCCTGAAACCTTGGAATTTCCCATGATACAGACACCTGGGACATTGACCAACCCAGAGAAGTTTGATTGGAATGTAGCCCCTTCGTAGCAGTGCACAAACATGATGGAACACTCAGCCTGCCTCTGGCACGGGTGGGAGGTGGGACAGGCCATGGAGGGCATGGGTTTGCATTACCTGCATGTTGAAATAACTCTTAAGGCTTCAGGCAGGCACTGAGCACAAAAATGCTGGGGGGATTTCCCAGCTGAGCACAGTGCCAAGTGCTGGTGGGGGCTGAGAATGAGGGATCCTCTTGCTGCCATCCTAGGAGTTCCTGACCTGTTGGAGGCAGGATGGCAATGGCTTGAAGCAGAGATACATTCCAGTGTGTACAGCTGGCCTAGTGCCTAGTTATGGACTCAGCAGCTTAATGCTTTTATAGCCCAGTTCAGGGTCTGGTATCTCACTGAAAGCTGGTAAATGTAGCTGTGACCTTATCAGAAATGGGAAGTGTTGCCAGTCAGAGTGCAGGGGCTTGGGCAAGCTGCTGCTTTGGTATTTGCACTGCAGTCATATGTGTAAGGAAACATTTTGCCATTCTTGAGGAAGCATTCTATTGTATATAACTGCTCAGAAGCCAAGATAAATAAGCCAAGTGTCCATTTTTCTTATTTTTTTTCAATCAAATATGAAATATCTGAGACTTGCTCTAAATGCTAAAAGATGGCAATGAAATGCAGGACTGGTTCTCACCAGTGATCTGTTTAAAGTATCTGTAAAAATTAAGGCCACTTGTTAGAAAACCTATCAACCATGTTTTGTTTTTTTTTCTTGGGGTGTTATAAAATGCTAAGTTCTGGAAAAATTCAAACTCATGATATTTATTCTAATGAATCCAAACAACAGCTATTCACAGATGCATTCTGATAGTAGCAGCTCTGATTTGAGACATATGGATGTTTATCTTGGTAGTTATAATATTATCTGTGGTAGATGCTGGCAAGGACATTCTTTTCATTTACCCCAAAACATTTAACAGTAAAGAAATGAGTTTTGTAATAACAGGCATAATTCTTTCCATATTTATGCTTAGAAAAAGTTCATTATTGTTGTTTATGGAAGTTGTCTTTGTGGCTGAAAATAATAAAGATATTAACCATAAGCCACTGGTGACTGGTTTACATCATCAGTATCTGCTCTTAACAGCCTGTGAGACTGAGTTTTGGAAAGGAGGAGAATGTTGTAATGGCACTTATTTAATAAAGGGTAGCATATGATAATCTAGAGTTTCTTGAAAGAATTAAGTTGTATTTTTTCTATGAAAATATAACGAACGTTCACTCCAATGTTTTTAGAGGTGTTTCTTTTCAGTCTCTAACATGCAGAAGTGCTGCTGCTTTCTGTGGGTTGGTTTTTTTCTTTCTCAACTGGCCTTATATCCCAGGACTCCTATTTATCAAGCCAGAGAGATACTCTGAACGTGTGGGCACCCCCATGCTGTTTGTCTGTGATCCAACATGAACCAGGGGTACAGTGCTGCAGAGATGCCTGCTGGCAAAGCAGGATCTTTACCCACAGCCAGCTGACCTAGGTTGCCAATGATGCTGAGGAAGAGGAGCAGTGCTTCCTCACAGCAGCTCTTCAAAACATCTTTCTTGTGTCCCCTCTTACCACTGCAAAAAAAGACCCAATCACTGCAGGCTTCCCTGACGTTATCTGGCTTCTCTGAGGAGATGCCATGACTTAAGAATTCCAGAAACCCAGGAGGAACATCAGTATTGAACTTTAATTCCTTCTAAAGCAAAATCAGAGGAAGATCATTAAAAGGACTTTAAAAAACGACTTCAAATATAAATTCAAAGGGCTGAATGGGGAAAAGATAGAATTAGTGCCCCACCAAGCATTTTTAACTGGTACTAGTCTACTTCATACAGCTGGCACTTGATGCTCAGTTGCTGTGAATTATTCTTGAAGGAACAGGAGAAAATTTGACTCAGATTTATTTTTTTTTCATGCCTTCACAGGAAAAAAGAAAGGAATGTACAAATTTCCAGATGAATTTGCACTGAATGTGGAAATACTGATGTGCTGGAGGTTACATTAAGCTTCATGAGTTGATCTTGCCACAGGAGGTGAACGTGGGGCACTCTGGAAAGGGAAGGGACAAAGAGAAATTTGAGCCATTTGAGAGATCAGATATTTTAATGAGTATTTGATGAACACTGATCATGGCAGACCCAAAGGTCACCAAGTAATTTTTTCAGCTAAGTGTGACCCCTGCCTGGAGAATTGAACCTAGCACTTTCAACTTCACCTTCTGACCAAAGGGCAGGCCCAAGTAGATTTGATATGACGTGCTCAGAGCAGAAAGGTATATTCTACATCACCCTCAATTCTGACAAACTGTGGCTACACCACTTGCATAACACAGGGATTTAATCTCTTGGAAGAAAAGTAATTTTGAAATGCAGAGGAACTGGGGACTGGAACTGTGAGAAACATATGAGCTGTTACTCCTCTTTTCTGTATACTTCTGTAGTTACCTCATTGTGTGTTATGCCAGTGATGTAGCTTATACAGACAAATAGCATAGCTGTCTGCAGTTCAAAACCCCAGCTACCCCCTGATAGTTTCTCTTTGAGAAACTGTGGTGCTGCTTTGTCAATACAAACATACCAGGAATACTGGAGGATAGGAAATGCAGAATGAAATGTAATTTCAAAATACATAGCATGGAGGTTTCTGTACTCGCCCTATTTTTTTAATTAATATTTAATTTTTTATATTTAAATGAGGCTGCTGCAGGAAATTGCCTGTCAGTAGACACTACCCAGTGCTCTTCAGAGGAAGCTGGGTTTGTCTAGATTTGGAGAGGAGCAAATGTCATACTGAACAGTTAGCAAAAAAAAGCTACTCTCCCTCCCTTTCCATATGAAAGGGGACAGGGGAAGCCATTCCACTATGCCCACTATGGCACTGACTGTGGCATCCTTCAGAGAAACTCATGCTGGGGCTCATACTTTCCTAGGATTGCTGGCATGTAACCCTGCCTGGACACCAGTGATTTGGTACCTGATGATCCCAGCAGCACGAGTGTCTCCCCCAGCCTGCTGCTGTGGTGTGAGCAGAGGACCAGCTCCTGCTGGGGCACTGGTGCAGCAGAACAGTGGTGGTTTCAGTGCCCTGTATCTCTGGCACAAGATGGCTTGGCAGTGTGTGCTGTTAGATGGATGTCAGGGACTTGGTGCACTCCTATATATCCCCTTCTTAAAGCTGGTCTGTGGTATTACATAAGTCATATTGCTAATATTTCTTCATTAACTTCCTCTTCTGCTTCTAATTTTGTAGTTTATTTTGGGGCAGATATTGCAGTTCCCTGCCCCTTCACGGGGTAAACCAGATAAGGGCAGACAGGGGTTTAGCTTTAGCAAAAGGCTTGGGACTGCTTTCAAGGCTCCATCTGCCACACCTGCTCCTCTTTCTTACAGATTCCTTGTCAGGGGTGATAACAGAAATTTGGCTCCTCCAAGGTAATGGTAAAGGCTTGCTCTGTCCAGAGGGGACTTCATGGCTGGAAGATTGAGGGGGGTTATGCTCTTACTGACGTGTAGCTCCTGCCACAGAACCATCGTGTTACTTTTGGCACAGCTACAGCAGTGTGCTCTACTTGACTTCCAGCTCTGCTGTTGCATTACCCAAGCTGACAGGGTGTGTGAGGCAGGGCACTAGAGATCTCATTTTAAACTCCTTTGTTCCCCACCACCAGCAGCACTTGCACAGTGTGTGTATGCTCAGAATGTGGCACAGAGCAGCAAATGGTTAATTTGTTCTGAGCTGGGGCAGGGCAACTCTGCCCTTTGCACAATAGCAATAGGAGGTTGAAAGCACTGGCTGGGTGCTCTTGACTCTCCCTTCACTGTTTCATTCCTCCCAGTGCTCTGTCTGCTGGGGCATCTGACAAGTCTTCCAGTCCTTTGCTATGTACCCTGCTGCCCGTTTTCCCTCTTTCCTGCTGTGTCATAGCCTCTGCCTGCTTTATCACAGTCCTTTCTCACCCTTTTTCAGCTCTTGAACTTGCCCTGCTCTCTTGCTGGGAGTGAAGCTACATGCTGGTAGCTTGGTGTGAGCTGCCCAGCACAACCAGTCTTCCAGTGGGAGTTCTCACCTCTTGACAGGGATTGGTAAACTTTTGGGTTCCCTTCTGTGCTCTGTCAGACACTGTCTGCATGGTGGGCAAGTGACAAACAGGTCTGTGTTGGCCTGAAGTCTTAAATTATGGGGAGTTTTACTGTGTAAGTGTGAGCTGAATATCTGAATACCTGTGTGGATCCAAGCTAGGTCTATATGGATTTCCTCAGTACTTTGTTGCCCACCTGGAAAAAGAGACCAGTATTATTTGCTTTTTAACGTTGTGTTTTCACTTGTTAGGCACTGAAACCTGTTGCCATGCAGAGACTAGAGACCAGGTCTTCTCTAGAGACAATGCAGTGTGGCCTGAACTGGTCAGAGCTGCTTGAGGCTGGAGGAGGTATAAGGGTATATATGACAATAAGATACAGGCTGGAAAGCAGCTGCTGTATTCAGTCTTTCCCCCGTATGTGCTGTGTACTGTAGAATGGTAGGGATTGGAAGGGACCTCTGCAGATAATTGAATCCAACCCCCTGCCAGAGCAGGATGACCCAGGGCAGGCCACAAAGGAACAGATCCAGGCTGGTCTTGAAAGTCTTGAGAGCAGGAGACTCCACAGCCTCTCTGGGCAGCCTGTGCCAGGCTCTGTCACTCTTGCAGGAAAGCAGTTTTTCCTCATGTCATGTAGGACCTTCCTGTTTTCCCCTGCTACTATTACACTCTGTCCTGTCAGAGGGCACCACCGACAAGAGCCTGGCCCCTTCTACTTGATGCCCACCCTTCAGATATTAATAAACATTCATAAGATCCCCTCTCAGTCTTCTCCAGGGCTAAACAGCCCCAGGGCTCTCTGCCTGTCCTCATCAGAGAGATGTTCCAGTCCCTTCATCATCCTCGTAGCCTTTGTTGGACTTCTTCCAGCCAGGCTTCTACTCTTACTTCCAGGGTTAGGGATTCCTAAGGGTTTATCTTAGCAGTGAAGACTGGAAGCTAAGAAGTCACAGAATCACAGAATGGTAGGGATTGGAAGGGGCCTAGAAGATCATCTAGTCCAACCCCCTGCCAGAGCAGGATCACCTAGACCAAGTCACTCAAGAACACATCCAGGAAGGTCTGGAATGTCTCCAGAGCAGGAGACTCCACAACCCCCCTGGGCAGCCCCTGCCAGGCTTGGTTACCCTCACTGGGAACAAGTTTTTCCTTGTGTTTCCCCTCAACCTCTTGTGCTCCAACTGACTCCCGCTGCCTCTTGTCCTGTCATTGGATGATATTAAGAAGAGTCTGGCTCATTTAGTAACTCCACCTTTTCTGCATCCTCTGTCATCAAGACTCCCACTTCATTCAACAGTGGGCCCTCATTTTCCCTATTTTTCCTTGTACTGCTGATGTCTTTGAAGAAGCCCTTCTTGTTCTCTATTCCTTGGTCAGAGTTAATTTTAAGAGGGCCTTGTCCTCCCTTGTTGCATCCCTACAAACCCTGACAGTGTTCCTATAATTCTCCCAAGCCCCTGTGCTGCCCACACTCTCAATGGGTCTCACTGCTCTTCCTTGGGCTTCCCTGGCTCCCCTGTTCACCTCAACCTGGCTCCCAGCCACAGAGCTGCCTCTTGCTGCTGCCTCTGCTTGCTGCTCTCAGTGATAAAATGTGGACAGTACCATTCAGGGTAGGATTGAGCATGCTTGCTGGCAGCCTAAAAACTATTTCTACTCCATGAGTAAGCACAACCTCCCGTTGCTGGAGGCACCTTTCTCTCTCTGTCTCTCTCTATGGCTTGTCATCCCATGGAGAAGCAGATGCAAGTGTTGAATTCTGGTACAGCAGCCAGAGCTGCCCAGGAGGGCAAAGCAATGATCAAAAGTATTGTCTGCAAGCACGGGCATGCGTGGGACTTAAATGGGCTTTGGCCACTAAGGCTGTGGGTTTCATTTTAGCAGAGTTAATGACCCAGACCTAACCTTTGCTCGT